>CM023202.3:38752567-38924219 GCA_004115045.4 Sinella curviseta | reverse complement strand
TACCCATCATGCTCCTGCTAAAAAATGTAAAATTGTTTGGGCTACTAAGTCGCCTCGCCGAGTTCCCGATCGGCGGAATATTAAAATGGGACAAAGTTTCCCAAAGAATGAAAATGGCCACTTCCACTAAAATGCGGCGTACAAATAAAACAATTTACGCCGTGTGTTTGCTTGATGTATTGGTAATGGCAACGGTCATATACCAAATGTAATTAAAAGACTCACAGTGCACATCAAGCGGAAAGGATGGCGACACATTCTTCGAGAAGCTACTTGTCAAGTTTTCCCTTGCACCTCCACTTGTGGGACTGTGGTTCCAAATAGTAATCGCAAACCACGCGGCTTCACTAACAACGTGCATTACTGGTCACGTACAACTAAGTAAGCTGCGCAGAAAAAAAGAACTAAGTACTCACTTTCGAATCTGGACAGCATCAACATTCTGATTGTTTACGCGATGCCTATGTTATATTACGCCTGGGCTTTCGTAGTGGTCTATGGAATACATTGGTTTTTTCCCTGTCGAGCCTCCCTTGTTGGTTACAGATTACTTCAGGAATGTAACATGTGTAACGAGAGTGGTTCATGGGTTGTGGGTATATACCGTTCTGGAATCAAATTCTCAGTATTCGCTGGAAATATATTCTTTAATCTTCTCACAGATGGTATATCGTCGTTCGTCTACAGTGCAATTCTGACCTTCGGCACGATCCGCCTTATAATGTACATCAGTGAATTTGAGGACATTTGTAAGTCTCCGTTGCCGTTGGGTTTCAGTAACTACGTCAAACAGGCAAATACAGGTATTGGCCAACATAATGAATGAAATCATGAGATGGGGAATGACAGGGCTTTTGATGCTGACTGGAGTTACGTTCCAGGTATTCGGTGCGGTAGCGTTTTTAAGCTATCATGGAAAGCGGAAAATGTTGTACCAATTGCGTTTTTCTTGGCACTTTTCCTGTTTGCAGCGTCTGGTTTGCTGGTGGTATAAGGTACAGAGGCCAGTGTACACCAGACGTCCAGAAACATCTTTGACAAATTAAAACAATTTACTAGGTCGCGGAAAAGGGAACAAAGGGTCATGCTCAAATCATGCAGTGCCACTAAAGTAGGGCTTGGTGCGAAAAATTTTGTTGACGGGGAGACACCTTTGACTGTCGCCAGGTTTGCTAATGATCTAACAGTTCAGGTTCTTCTGCTAAGTTGGGCATGCGTCTAGATTCAACGGAACTCAATGAACCGAGATGTGTCATTTCGAGTTACTCAACCGCTGTACGAAATACCTCATGTTTCACTAGGTAAGCTGATAATGCAAAGGAATGTCTATTCGACTGAAACTTAATATTTTTTACAAATTCATTAATGTAACGGAACCAATGCTCGAACTATTTTTAGTACACTATTTTAATCATTTCGAACTATATTTAAAGTACCGTATTTTCAAGATTGTCTGTTATCTTGGCATCCTTGTACACCTTTTCATCAATCAAAATAGCGGCAATAATATTCCAAAAAAATCTTAGTTTTATTAATAAATTGCTGCATTTCGAAATAAGCTATATTTTAGATCAGCTGAATTTTTAATATATTGAATGGAATCAGTTCTTTGGAAACCAACAATTTTCCGTGAAACCAAGTATATTTCATAAAAGCAATTATTTTTGCAAAATTTATTATTTTGTCAGAATAGCAATTAACTTTTAGAAAAGCAATTTTTTATCATAAACCAATTGCCTTCCGGAGAAACAATTATATTCAACTACATTATTGGTTTCTATTATACTTGAGTGTGGTTTCGTGATCGTCACTAATTAAATATGTACTTCTCGAAAGCACTAAAATCTTCAAATTCCTTATCATATATTCAAATAGGTAATTGCCATACAAGTTTAATTATGAAAATATATTCCATATTGTAATACACGATATACCTGTAATATCGCTTTTGATTTTCTGCAAGTGTCCCTATTAAACTACATTTTACATTTTGCCATAACATATGGTAATGGGAGTACACGATTTAATGAACTTGGACTTAATTTCCTGTTCCAGTCGATTTTGAGATGAAACTTTCCTCCAACTAACTATCGCATTGCGACCTTGCACGCAGAGATACTTGTCCATCTGAAGAATCATCATCCAGAAGAATATCGACATATCCATAATCAAACCGGCTGTAGCGTTGCCTGTCGCAATCATCTTATCCCAGTCCAGTATTAATATGAAATATGCAAACATGGGTAAGCACATCAACATGGAGTGAAACATTGCTAAATATAGTTAGATAACGCATTTCCCCAAAACACAGTTCCTTCGTCACCAAACGTATTACGTGGACCATTTAAATTATAACAGGGCATGCCCCATCGACCATGTAATGTAGTAAATTTACTAAATTTACCATAACTGATACATGATAATAGCTCAAAAGACCCCACGGAACAATGCTGTAGTATTTTTATGGAACCCATTGTGCCAAAAACATTCCTTCGCGTGGCGCTAGAAGACCAAATACAATTGCAAATATTTTCGTGGTGGCCAGCTTAAAGCCCAGTGGGGACAAGGGACCATCCACAATCCGATTTAGTTAGCTTCTCTCGTGGTCAAATTGTGGAAGGTATCGTGCTGGCAACTACAGTGATTGCACCAATATTTATAAATATTTACAATATCTTGAGTAACATAAATTTAAAGTTATCTCGAAATACCCTAAGGCATAAGAGCAACGCATTTGATATCCGAAAATATTCGTGCTCATAAAGTTGAAATATTGAGAAGAAGTAAAATGTTGCCCATGAGCTAGTCCAAAGTGTAATCTAATGCTGAGTTTGCAAGCCTCGACTTACATAACCGATGTAACCAACGGCAGCAAATGTTGTAGTTTGTGTAAAGTTTTTTTTTTGCTTTTGGATCGGATGCTCTGCGGACAAGTATTTCTTTATTGGCCCCTGTCTGTAGGTAAAGTGAAGTGCATCCCACGTTTGGTCCCATGCTCAGCAAAATTCCGAGAATTTTCTATAGTGAGGCGAAGCCCAATATAAATGCATTATATTGTGTGGAGAGGTTAAAATTCTCCAGAATCTACATCCACTAATCAACGCCTTTAAATAATTAGTTCTATTTAATAAATTGCAGTAAGTTAATGCATTGCAAACTATCCAACAAATTTAAGTGGTAATTGATGAGTGGTAAAACACGCCCTCATCCAAGGTCAAGGGTCATGACCCGGCCCCCTGACCGGGCCACGACCCTCGACCTCAGGTGAGGGCGTGTTTTACCGATTTATGCAATTAGTTACCTTAGGTTGTAACCAACCCTAGTAAGGTTATGATAAGTAGAATGATTTGTGGAGATTGTATGAGCAATGTAATACCATTAAAGCATGTTCAATACAACAATGCGAGAATAAATTGCAGAAAAAATCACGATGCTTATGTGTAGGGGTTTGTTATATTCTTTATTTCTTTCGTTTTTTAATGGGTGGTTTTAAAGCTTGTAATTCAGCTTTTTTATAACAATTTTCCAACACAGATGTAACTTCATTTATTAAACGTTTAGGTAATCCTACTGATTTTATTTCACCCTCCCGAGATGTCCAGAAAGCTGTGATAGATCGACCTTTCTTATTATCGTATTGATATAATGCGTTGAAAGAATTTATGTTCCATTGTGAAGAAGGAGCTGTTGGAGATGGTGGTATATACGTTGCACCCTCATTTTCACCTCTATAAGAATTCGGGACATCAGTTCCTTGATCCATATCATTGTCCTTTACTGATAGAAAGTCTGGTATAACGTGGCTGGATGGTAAACCGGAATAAGCAGTATTACAACTTTCGAGTAAATATATTGCTATATAAATTATAGCGATGAATATAAATTATAGTGATATATAAATGAATGTCTCAAACTAACCATATAAATAGGCAATTTTCTCCCTCTCTAAATCAATAGCAGCTCGAGCCATCTAAACAAATTGAATTCACGTCCTCCTTTGTTGAAATCAGAAAAAAAACTGAAGTAACTTTTAATATTCATCTTGCTCATGCCCTTGATTCTCTATCATGGGTTGCTCTCTTGAAGAACTACTTTGATCTTGAATCTCATCCTCAATGTTAATTGTATCGAATCCACTTATTGGTCTTGCGATGGTATAAGACACATTAGGTGTTGATGTATCTACGTGGCTAGGATTATGATAGAAATTTTTTCCATACTCATCACGAGCTGGTCTAGTAAACATTGCTGGACTGACGTGTAGTATATTGCAATAATAAAGAAATCTAGTAAATCCAGGGGGTACTGACACCTTATTCCTAGTTCTTAGACAAAATTCAAGAATATCAACAATATTCGTTCGCGGGTCGTATTGACCGTTCCCAAAGGAGATATGACTATATTGATTACATTTAATGATGTGAGGAAAATTTTTAAACAATGTTAACAGCATTATTGCATTCGTTTTTGCTGCTTCGCTAGTCCACGTATCCAAAAACTGAGTATCCACAGGTCGAGTTGTAAATACAGCTGTCATTTGCGTGCCACTATCAATTTTAGATGATATAGGTGTAGATGTAGCTTCAACTACAGGTTTCTTTGAAGATGATTGTCTGTTTCTGAATTGTATCGCCTTTTTCTTTATACGCTTTGCAGCTGCAACAGTCAATGATTTTAGTTTAGGTGTATACTTGTTTTTAACGGGGGGAGGTGAAACAGGTTGGAAAGGTGGTGGTAAAGGTGAAGAAGGAGGTGAAGGTGGTGCTGAAGGTTGTGACGATGAAGTTGACTGTACTGATGCAGGTTGATGTGATATTGAAGATGTTTGTACACGATTAGAGTGTGAATTGTGTTCAACTTTTTCCTCTTCTTATTTTCAGCATCAATAAATTCACGTATCAGCTTTCCGTAAACATCTACTTTAACATCTTCACCAAGTTGTTTGTTTCCTAATACTAACATTCGATCGAAACCGTCTTCAACATTCTTTTGTTCAAAACACTGTTGATATTCTTGCGAGTATTGAAACTCGAAAAGCAAACAATGCAGTCATCTTCATTGTCTACAACTGAGCATTGTGTTCAAAACTCTGATATTACTTCCACAGTTTGTCAGAATAAAAATAAAAGCGAAAAAGTGTTGTATAATTATCCACATTTGTATACTTATATTCGTGGTGTTAAAAAGTTCAATTGAATTTAAATGCATAACTTGTGAAGATGACACATCATTTGAATACTTTTCTATAGCCGAAGTAAGAGCCGTAAAAATTCGAATGTGCAGTGCATGTAGATTTCACGAGCACTTCACTCATACGATTAGATGTAGCACTTGTAGGTACATACTACATACGCGATAAGTATGTTAAACGGGATAGACAAGAAAGACGTAATTCGTTATAAGTAAAAATTGGACTTGTTTTTAAGATTTAGAATAAAAAATAAAAACAACTGTGTAATATTACTAGATAAAAAAATGCATAGAATGCATTTTTTAAAACTACTGTAGCCGATCTGGGCATAATAAATCTTCCATAGTCCAATCGAAAACTTGTTTAGCTCAAAGAGTATAAGATCATGAGTGTCGCATGTGCACACAAATTTGCAGTCTATGCATTTTTTTCTGCACGTACGCCAGGCTTCTTAATAAATCTGGCAGGGAGGATGAAGATAGTAACACTTGGTTTAATTCATCAGCATTTCAAAACGCGTAACTTAAATTGATTCCTCAGTTCCTCGGGCTCTTATTTTTATAAGCAATTAAACATTAAGGTTGTGCAACGATTATCTTATTACACGTCCTCTACTTGATACTTTTTGGTAAATAAGATATAAAGAGTAGTGCTTAAGTGTGATAAGTTATATACACCTTATTATTTTCTTGGTTAACTATTCGCTAAAATTTCACTTCATAAAAGCCCAAACTTGCCAAAACACAGCAACTTTTTTTCCATTACCATTTTAACCCTCAATCAAAGCAAACCACTGTGGTTTTTTGTGCTTTTTAAACATGTGGAAAGTTACACTTTTTGCAAAAAATATACTGCGTTTCCTGCGTAGAGCGCGAGGGATTTTATTCCCAACTAAACAAAAGTTTAATTTCCTTTCAAGCAGCGATAAAATATTCAGCAGTGCAGTTTCTTTGTGTTCATAATTTTCGACGTAATCCTAATTGGATTTACGTCGATGGTTATGAAACCCCCCAAGGTTGTGAAAATGGAGAAAATGTGGTTCTTATTTCGCATCGTGGTAAGAAAGAATTAATTAATTATCATATTTTCACATTTATATTAACGACGTTTTATTAAATTTAATTACATGATGATGATTATTTATTATGATGATTATTATGATTATTTATTGTGATGATTATTATGATTATTTATTATGATGATTATTATGATTATTTTTTATGATTTTTTTTATCTGTTCTATAGGTAATTTGACCTGGATTGTTAAAGACCTACTTCTACAAGCTGTGAAAGTGGGAGAGCAAATGAGGGAGTGTGTTCCTAAATTAACCGTGCACCAGCCCCTCGAACTTGTTCAAAACTTTAAAGACAAGGTTACTTTCATTGAAGCTACTACACCAATACAGGTCCCGTTGCACAAAATACGATTCTGGCAACTACAGAAAATGGTTTCTGAGGGACGTACCAACTGGACTGCTGAATTTAATAAGGTATATGAATATTTTGTTGTTGGTTGATGTTTGATAACTAAAGTTTAGCAAAAACTTTTGAAATAAACTGATTGGATTTTTGGTTTTCTGTCTACAGGACTTGGCTCGCACTTGAACAATGCAACTGATCCTCTCTCTGAATAATGATTATGAATTCACCGATATGAAATATGCACCGAATCACTTTAAAAAAATTTTGTTAAATATTTTACTAATATAATTGGCGTAGAGTAATTAGTTCACTAATGTACTTTTAAATTTCCTTATCACTTTATCCACCTTAAAGATCTATGTGAAATACGCACTAATTCACCTTAAATTAGGTTAAATTAGCACTAATTCATCTTTAAAATAGGTTAAATAAGCACTAATTCATCTTTTTAAATAAGTACTAATTCACGTTAAATTGAACCTTTTATTTTAAAAACTTACCTACAATTATGCTGTTCTGTGGTCATCTGTTCTATATATCATGAGCCATTCATGCTTTGTTTTTCTTTTTTCCTCCCTTCCTTTTATCAAACTGAAAATTGAATAAATAATATAGTTTAATTGCATCCCAAAAACAAACTTCTTGACAACTTTAACCATTTAAGTAAATAATTATTGTGCGTGATACAGTCGAACAGCATAAATAATTACCTTGTATGATCACCTAAACAGAGTAATTGGCTCAACACTTCACGGCTTACTTGCAAATGGTAAAAAATACACACAAGTTGTGCCTCTGTTACCGCATAACAACAATAAACTTGTTTTTCTAAATCAGCGGCGAAGAAGATAGTGTACCAGTTGCCCCGACATAATACATCATGCGTTCTAAATCATTGTAAGAAAAAAAGGAGAGATCCGCAACTGATCATAACTCTGCACTGAACCAGAAAAAGAATAAAAAAATCTGCGTTCCATGCAAGCAACGAGCTAAAATCTTATAAAGCACTAAAATCAATCCGATTTTCATGGTTCATAATACTGAAAAACCCGTCCTTACCTAAGGTCACTGACTACGACCCGGCATAGGCCGGGTCGTGGTTAGTGACCTTGGGTAAGGGCGGGTTTTTCTATTCATCAGGTAATTAGGACCAAATGATTTGGAAAATACTGAATGGAAATTAGTATTAAAAGTATTAAAATTTGCGAAAGCGTAAAATTACAACTACACTCTATCGTGGCTGTGTATGTGTGAGAGTTTTACATTATGTTTTACATTATGAAAATGTTAATTTTTTATGCTTATATTGAGAACACCAATGCCATCGCTGCTCGGTAGAATATATAAACCAGACATTATACTACTCTCATTTTACTATCCTTTGTCACTCATTAGATTTTGATGAGAGTTGGACCACAAAAGTAATTTATTTCTGAGGATAATTGGCTTCCCGTTAATTACGTTCAACTCTATGAGGAAAAAAACACTTGGTAGTAAATAACAAGCTGAAGCCTGCAAGAATTAAAAATTTATTGATTTCTGAGACGAAATTCAATCAGAATATAACGTTCGATTTTCTCGCGAATGCACACAGTTGAAGAGGTATCAATATCATTCGCTTATCCAGGTTGAAAGGTATTTCTTACGGTGCAATATGCATCTAATTTATTCAGTGGCAACGTTGCGATAGAAATAACATAAATGCAAATATAGTAAGAAAACAATCTGATACAACCACAACAAATTCACAATAGTGACTGAATATATTATACCGGTATTCGCTCGAGGAAGAGAATTTACTGCGCAGCATTCATTAACTTGGTACTAGATATTCGTGGCTGCATAATAATCGCTACTCACATTATTGCGCTCTGTGTGAATTGCAGTCTCACTCGTACTAAACTTGGCTGCGTACCAACTTACCTTCAAAATGTCGCACAATTGGTACACTTTTATTTTGTTGAGTTCGATCATAACATGTTCATTATCCAATCCTAATTTCGTAAACTCCACGTTTCCCATAATGCCATTTGCAACTCTACAACCGTCAAACTTGTCCTGGTTTTACTACACTGTTAAAGATCGTGAAACATTTCAGAAACTAAAGGATGACTTCGAAGCACGGAAATCAAGTCGTAATGTTTTTCTTAATATTTCGGAAATTTTAAATTTGTTTGAAAACAGCCATTGCCACGTCGTCATCGACAACTTTCAAAACCATGACATTGCGAGTTACTCGTACACCAGTTATGTGTTACGTCGACCGATATTGGGAGTATCCCGTGACTCCATCGGTTGTCGTCGTTGCGGAGGAAGACAATACGCTTTGTGGATTCCATCGGGAATGAAATACATGCACTACTCTAGTAGATACATAGGTTCAAAAAACTCTCTTTTGTGGAATGATATTCGATGTCCCTTGTCAAAACTCTCTGGTGGGTCCACGTTTTTGGGACACGAAAATAGAATTGGCGATCTTTGTGTCGCATTGAATGCATTTGAGTATTCCGCTAGATCGAAGCCATGCAGCTGTCAAGTACACATTTCCATTCAAATACCTTCTCTTATCCTGCAAGTCATGCCACATCCAAAATCATTCGAGTACCCAGTTACTCGAACGACCAGCGACGCATTTGAACGGACAGAGCAAACGATGATACCGAAATTGCATATTTTTGTCCATCACGAATATCCCCCGATATTAGAAGAAGATCTGAGACAGTTTGTATTATCCGCCACAGGTTCAATAAGCACAGTATACACGTTGAGTATCTACCCAACAATGTACCAGATCAGAGTTTTCGCAGTTACAATTGTGAATAAATGGAAAAAGCAGATTTTAACCGCCGATTCAATATTGCATTATTTTGATGAGCGTGAGCCCCATAAAATGTTGAGTATGCGTACGCAGAGAGCTTGATGGAATATACAGCAGTATTCACAACAAGCCCTTGGAAACCAAAACGCACATGGCTTTTGTTCCGGAATTTACACGAATTGATAACAGTAAAACGGCAGATAAGTTTGTTCAAAGCATGGCCAATTGTGCCAGTCGTTTCTCGTCCAGTTCTGGTACATTGGAAACGCTCTCTAGAATACAGTACTCTAGTCCGGATTGGACGTTTTCCAATGGAATCGCGACGCTTATATTCGACATTGTTGGAAATTCAAGCATTCAAGTTCACCTAAACGGTCTTAGCATAAGTTGCGGTGATGGGAGGAGAATTGTGAAAAAATGTGTACTAGATGGAGCTACCTGGCAGCAGTTTTCAACTTTACGTGACCCCGATTTTACAAACTAATCCCAATACCATCCGACTTAGCTACAGAGACCTTGTGGGCAAGCTACAGTTCGTCAGTTGCGGCGGCGGATGGGGTAAAAATTCCGTTGGCGCAATGGAACTAGTTAACGTTTACGGCTTAGAAGTATGGCTTTGCATGGTATCCACTGCCATTATCATTGCTGTGACGCTTCCCCGAATTTTAATACCATGTGGTAGAAAAGAAGGATTCATTGACTTTCTAATCCCCATTTTTAAAATTTGGCTGGAACAAGGCTACCTGTATTGTAGTGCGTACATGAAGTCATTACAGTTGCGGTTAATATTGTTGCCTATGTTAGTGATGGGAATAATCCTCAGCAACGGTTACAAGAGCACGAATGTATACAACCTGATCTCACCTCGGCCTTTGCTGCCATATACAAGTTTGAAGCAGTTAATAACTGATCGATTTAGAGTTTTGCTAATGATAGATACAGTATACCTGGACAATGACTGGATGAAAATTAAGTCCCCCGAAATGTTCTTTTCTTGGGCCGACAGTTTGAAGCTATTCTCTCCGCATGCGATTTACGACCCGCTCCACAGTTTCTGGGTTTCAAAATCGGAGGCAATGGAATGGTCAGGATATGGCTGGCTGGACCCACGTGCAACAATGCCTGCATTACTGAACCATACAGGTCTGCATGATGATAGTATAAGCATGATCAAACGCACTGTAATTAAATACCGTTACGAGCTGTTTAACTCAAGTGACTATAGACTAGCGGATGCGAGAAGAAAAGTAGTGGAAGAAGTACAGAATTTACAGTCAATTGCACTCTGGAATCATCTTGAGTCATGCAACAGATCCGCGGTTTTTCTACGGTCACTGGCCGCCAAGAAGGAGGCAGTTAGGTTGTATCGAGCTCATCCGAAAGCCAGAGTCTACTTGGGTAAGGAGGGTTTTTCGAATGTTACGTTTGGTTTCACAATGATAGGATCCGTTCATCCCAACATGGTGAGAAGGATGCAGGAGTTGATCCAGTCGGGAATATGGGAATGGTGGAGTGAGTTTATCCGTGAGGCAACACGATTCACCCCGGATTTGAGGGATACAAGTTTGCAACGGCCCAACATGAAAGGAAATGTTGCCATTATATTTTTTGTGCTGCTTTATGGGATGCTAATCTCGTTTATAATACTTTTGGTGGAAACTGTTGGTACTATGTTCGGTTACGTGAAAAAGTTTATTAAGAGTGTCATAGCAGGCATACGGTCGTTCATTCGCTTCGTAAAGGTAGTGGTGTGCAAACATCCACCACACTTACTTAAGTAGAGTTCTCAGTGAGCACTTGTAACATGCGAATCAGTCGGCCGTTGCCAATTTGGTTTTCGTAATTAAAGAATGCATTTTGCTGTTTCAAATGCATTTGGGTTGCAATTTCTGGGTGCGTCACGGATACAAAAGGCCGTCAATGACATTAAATTGTACGATAGTAGAACTTGAATCATTATTTTAGAACGAATGAAAGTATGCTCCTTCATGATGCCGTTAGTGTTTTCGGACTGTCATATCGTTTCTCACTGCATCATAGCTATTTATATTAATATAGTTGATTACAACAATCGCAAAACACATGTGATTTAAGTGGACATTTGAACACTCAATTTGAAATTATACGACGTACTATGTTCTGATTAACAGATTTAGTAAAAGTCATAGAAGCAACGTTTTTGCATGAATCCGGCCACTTATAATCCCGAAAATTTAAGTTATTGACTTTTTTGTCATCATCGATTGAAAGTTTTGTGCAAAGGTCTTGGTTAGGAGAGTAGAGTTCTAAAGCGATAGGATTCACATATAGCCATTTCTCCTTTTTTATAGTAATGAAGTCTGATAATTACCACATGCTAAAAAATTCATTACATACTCGCTGGAATTACTTTTCACCAGGGTCTACCCACATTCCTCCTCTTTGCTATTTCGTGATAATGGATAAGCATAACTTATTATATTTTTCTGCTGAAAAACAGGCATGCGAATATGGCGCATTTACTGTATTTTCCATAGTGTTTCGAGCATGTGGAAAGCAATGGACACGAATGTGAGGTGACAGATTTTGATTCACCATGAAGCGGGCCCTCGTACATATACTGCTAATTTCTTTTGAGTGTGATGCGTTCGTTATATTTAGTACAATTTCATAAATGCATACTAATAATATGGGAATATTATGTGTTGCCAAGATGTTTTGTGGACACGAGATGACATTTTGGTAGGATATACGTACGTGTTGACATGGCTTTATATTTTGTTCAAATAAATTGGTAATTCCCATGTATTATAATAGTGACTCGTAATTTCCGGAAGCATGTTTTTCGTGTTCGCTAAAATTAAGTACGTACGTACGTTCCAGTGAAATGACAGAAATTTGTTCATGATGCAGAAATAGTTCGCAGTATGCTTGCGCGTGTGTCACGGGTCATTAATCTTGTTTACTACATGCATGTTTGCACAACCTTGACGAAGCAAAATAAATTCTATAGCGATAAAAAATTGGTAATGAACAATTTCATTTTCGCTTCAAAGTCATTTTCCTTTCACTTCAGTAGATGAAGACAAGATAAAACTGTACCGACAACAAGCTAGGCGGCTGTACATAGCAAGCAGCAAGCATGGGAGCCTCTTATCTTAAACTTTATTTCGACTTTGCCTATTTCTGCGGAATCAGCACCTATCGCTTTAAGTTGGCGCAGGGAAAATACATTTTGCATACATGGTGGCCACACAGAATGGTCTGCATAGCTCTCACCGTCCTTTCCAGCTTCTGGATTTTAGCAGAACCACGGAAATATTTGTTCGAAGTTGATTTCCAGAAGCACCCGAAATTCTTTTTCAACTTTTGTTTCATGGGATTCAACTTTTTGTACCAGATTTGTACCTTGAAAAATCTATGGTTGGATGGAAATTTGTTCCTCAAAATCATCAACCTACTGAATCAATGCGAACCGAAAACATTTGAATGTCAGAGCGGCAATAACTCAATTAGATGGCCAAGAGGATCCACCGCACATTGGTTAGCGGTTATAATTCCCTTCGTATACGTTATTGTCATTATAACTCGACTCTTGACGGAATCGCGCTTTGGAAGCGAGTCTGAGGAAACTTGCACTACCGTCACGTGGTTCTCGAATATGATAGCCGCGGGGAAGCACCACATGTTCCTTGATCAGATGTCTACAGCTACACCCACTTTTGACAAGAATGAAGAACTTGATGCGAGTGATTATCTGATTGGAGGATTTACTGTTTTGGGGTATATGAGTAGGTAAGTTCGACTAGCAATATTCTACTTTGCGTTTGAAACGAAACTATTGAAACGGAAAAAAACACGTAACATAAATTTTCAGACGATTATTAGTCATATACTGTGACACGCTCCTACTTGTATCGGCAGTGACACTACTCAGCACGACAGAATCCTTTGTTGACGCATTCAAGTACGAAGACGATCATAACGACCATGAGCCAAATGCTTTTAAGACCACGAAAACATCAGCGAGATCATGTGTTGAAATAAAGGAAAACTTTGGAACCTTAAAACATCTTGTCAGTTTATTCAACAAAACAATTGGGTCAAATTTTATGTTGTTCCTTGTAGGACAGGTACTTTTCAATGCCACCAATTTGGATGAACATATTGCTGATAGAGGGAAGAATTTTACCGACAAGGCGATACGATTATTCTATCTGCTGAATGCCGTTACAATACTGGTCACCACTTCCACCATAAATCATAGGGTAAGAATGGTTATGCGAGTTTATATATTTGTGCGATGAAGCTGTAGTTGACAATTGTAATGTATGTTATGTATGCAGATAATCGATTTCAAAGTTTGGTTGTCCAAAAAGAAGAATCGAAGGCACATGGCCGCAGTCGACGTATACGTTTTAATGAACGAGGTTGACACAAACGCTATTTCACTGAAAGCGGGAAATGTATTTCCTCTCAGTTTTTCAACATTGGCGACAGTAAGTATATTATGTTTTGAGTGGGACAGTGACAACGGGAATCGTGGTTTGAATTGTTCATCCGTTATATTACATTTATATAGATGCTTGGGATTACTATCACGTACTTCATTATTTGCCTTGTGGATAAATAATATGTAGATGTAGATACTTTCAGCATAAAATTGCATGGAGTAAAATACAAAAAAGGACACCAGTTTAAACAATAGCACATACGACTATTTCTGGTTGGCCAAAAAAATATTTTTTACTAATCTCCATGATGTGGAATTCCACATAAACAAGTTAATTTTTTATTTTGTTGTAATTATTATCACTCACAAGTATCGAAATGAATAAAATGATGATCCATAAAATACAATACCTTGATAATTTATCAAAATTTAGAATTGTTTCTTCCTCCGTGATGTTTAGGTCTAGTCCACCAGACACAGAATAAAATATGTTACCGTGATTCCCAGCATCTAGAAAATAAAATCTTTTTTGAAAAAGGATTCTTAAAATGTAAACAGGTTGTTAAATAGACTGCCTACATTGGCAAGAGTTGAGAATGTGATTGGAAAGGTATTGCCTCCTTTAATTGACACGGTATGAGAATCCACTTCGTTGATTATCGTATACACATCCGCCTCCGGGACGTTCTTCCGATTCTCTCCCTTGCATAACCATTCTTTGAAATGAGACATCTGACAAAAATTAAAACGGAGTAAATAACCTTGACTAATTAAGCCAATCAATGTATATATTTATAATAGATGGTTGTACTTTCTCGTTTACGTCAGCGGCCAGATATAAAATTGAGCCGGCGTTAAACAGATAAAATATTTGAATTAATTTATCCGAAAGATCTCTCCCTTTCTCAACAAAATATTCATCAAGATTTGTTGCCTTGTAAAGCATCTGTCCAACGACGAATAACAAAATGTTTGTACCGATTGTCTTATTGGTTACTGAAGATAATCTTCTGAGCTGATTGTATCGCGCCTTTGTCTCAACCCAAGATGCCATCAACCCATGTTGAATACTTTTGAAGAGTTTTTCTCCTGTTGGCCGTCTATCGCAATTAACACTGTCTATCAATTTAGTGGCCTCAAGGTTAACAGTAAGAACACTTGCGAGTAACAGGCTGTCAAAATAGAAAGATAACAGCCGTCTGGCAAACATATATATATATATATATATATATATATATATATATATATATATATAAACAAAAGTATTACTAGACCGATTATACAACACATCACACTTATGGTTATTGTAATACATTTAGGATTGAAAACATACCTTGCAATATATCCCAAAGTAGCTACAATTCCAATTACATGGTCAAGGAAATCATGACCACCAATACTATCCAGAGAAGGTCCAGTGTTGATATTTCCATCTAAAAACATGTAATGTTTTCCTGAAGCGATGATGTTGGACCACCACCAATCGGCACTCCAGGTGTCAAATCTGCGCCCACCGAACCCAGCTTCCTTAATTGATCTGACTAAAATTACTACTATATACATAACTGGTATGATCAACGCTAGCCACTTCACTGACAACCGGGTCTGCTTAGATTTTATGTGTCCATGGTTATCATTTCCGACTCGATTTAAATTCACGGTTGATATTTGATTTACGATAACTAAAAACGAGCTACCGTCAAACCAAAATTGTTTCCATAGCAGCAAGTGATACCAAAAGTTTATCATCATAAAGCAGAAATTGAAACAATATTTTGGGTTTGTCTGGAATGTGCGCTCAAAGAGAAATCTTCTTGGTGAAACGGCCAGCCAAAACAACGATAATATGGTGAACATTGCACAAATGACCTTCTGCGGCAACCACGAACGAAGGACGTATTGGCCGCAGCGCAATCGGAAACGAAATGGTGTCATACCGGTGTAGTATGTAATGTCAAAATAGACTTTAAGCAGGCGCAAGCCCATTGTTTGAGCGTTGATTGCTTGACAAATTGGATAAACCTTAGATTGTTTGCTTTGGTATGATCCAACAGTATGGACTCAAAAATACATACTTGCTATTGTCAATACTAACGATTTGCTTCCTTGTGGAACGCAATATCGCATGACGTCAGCAAGGCATAATGGACAAATTAGAGTTTACGTGATCCAACTGGATGATTACGCACCATTTCAAATGTTCCTTATTGTAATATTTTTTGTGTGCGCCACGTGTTTCATAATGGACGCGCATTTTCATAATAAGTTCCAATTTGTCCATTGTAAGTTGGCGGAACAAACCTGTTTACAGGTACGAAATCCAATAACGAAAACTGGGTCATTTGGTACGACAAATTACGTATATGCGGTCTATGGATGGATTGTATGAGCAATTTTCTAACGAAAAATAGTTTATGCTCAGCAAATTTATTAATGCCATTGGATGACGATTCGTGTAGTGCAAATGCATGGACGGAGGACTAATGTCATTTATGTAAAGCTGCAATATTATTTTACTCATACACACTGCTGATAATGCTACAGGGAATAAGCAAAAAAGAAAACCGAAAAATTTATTAGAACAATTTTGCTCTTATTTATTGCGTATGTTTCTGTAAATTGTACATTTGCGGTTGTATGAGGAACGTCCAAAAGCTGCGACTATGTGCAATATTTCCCTGCTGGAAATGGAATGCTCAAAACCATACAAATTTACAGAATATTCACGAAATAAGATATTGATGTACCTAATTGAATTTTACATTGAAACCATTTCACTTTAAACCATCATTTGTGATATTCTTCATCTAACATTTCTGCTCGTAAAATTCCAGTTGAAAATCGATAAAACATGTGTCTTCGGTATAATGCTTTTTGGCATAATGAACATTACACATAGTCTCATTCTATGAAAAAACCGGATGATTTACTTTCTTCCAGCTAACAACACCTTTAGTGTTAGAACCATAACACTTTTAACATAATTAAACTGTGTCATTCTCCCAATAACTAAAACGTTCCCATGACGAAGCAAAACTGGTCAACAACTCCGCTGAAATTTCCTCATGCATTTCCTTTCCCAACCACTCCCACTCCAATCCTGCTTTCTCCATGAATCCAACGTCTTGCTTTGTCTTACCCACAAATATTTTCCAATTTGCAGCACAAACATCCAAAACCCACAACCACCAAAATACCCCAAAATGACAGCAGCCTTAAGACTCAAATCAATACTGTCCCAATATTTCAACAGCAAGACGTTACAAAATACAGGGAAAATGGTAAACTGGTAGTGAAAGAAGGTAATGAATGGACCAAGAAAGCACATGGCACTTTCGTTTAAAATTTTAAGTCCTCTGTAGCAAATACGCAAGTCATTCGGCTGCCTTAAATTGTCGGACGTTCTATAAGCTTTCGTAGAATTTAGTTGAAAGTCATTCGTTAAAATAATCGACAGAATAAATAGGTATGTTAATACAGCGGCGCTAACGCACATCAGACTGAATTGAAAGATAAAGAATATATATCCGTACCACATTTAAATTAAAACTCCAATTGGAAAATGTTGATAATAATTTGCTGGTATTAGCTGTCCCAAAAATAAAGCGTTTCGAGGATCGTACAAACAAAATAAAAATACTAGCAGGCTAAGAATGCTGGATCCAATAACGGTCATTACAACCAAGCCGTCCAAAATGTAATTGAATTTTGCTTTGTTGGTGTTGAAGTTGGGCATGTATGATTCTGCAAATTATGGGCAAAGTACACCAAAAAATATAAATACCCACACCGGGTTAATTATATTAGAACGTTTAAATAGTTACCCTCAAGGAACCGAAAGTATCCTATTGCCCTATTGACGAAGATGAGGATGTTTTCCTGGAATATTAACGGAATTGGATATACCACCATGTAGAATCCAGCAGCGATGATGTAAAATAAGGTCAGCAGAGCGGAGTTGAAATTCGCATCCAGAAGACGTTGAAGGGCAGCACCTATTGCCATAGCATGTGTAATTACTGCCCCGACT
Source organism: Sinella curviseta (assembly GCA_004115045.4). Taxonomy (NCBI): domain Eukaryota; kingdom Metazoa; phylum Arthropoda; class Collembola; order Entomobryomorpha; family Entomobryidae; genus Sinella; species Sinella curviseta. Next base: position 38,906,326 of record CM023202.3, on the reverse strand, counting down.
GCATTTCGGTGAACTTTATGTATGACATCCTTATCTTTGGTACGTGAGAGGCGAAGTTTTTCCAGATCGAAGTCGAATGCAAATGCTCCGTATTTGCTGCCATATTTGGCAACGAGATAGGTCATCCTGTATAACCTTTGACTAAGCATTTTGATAAGCAATTTGTATGCCGAACGAATGAGCTTTAGATGCGGACTGACTGATGCAGAAGACGAAGAACAAATAATGGAGGAACGGAGAAATACATAATAGGAATGGATTATGTTTTACTGGTATTCGCTTCACCATTTGAAATCCGTGCAAACATAAAACACTCAAAATTTTACCATTTATCTTGGTTTAAAAAAATTCTTCTCAGTTAACCTTCGTTTTTCCACAAAAAATACATTTTTTGATTTTGTTTAAATAATGCATACGTTATCAGCAGTATAAAATATTACATTCGTCAAGTCGAATAACCCAATAAAAAAACTGTTCAAGGTTTATGGGAAATCCAGATAAAAAATTTCGTTCCGTTATGTGTTAACATTGTGGAATAGCTGCCGATAGCGAGAACTCATCTAAAAATGACAGAAATTTGAAACAAGAAATTATGGGTTCCAGCGAGTAATACAATATATAAAATATTGCATGTGTTCCGTTTTACAATATGATGATAATTTGCAACGAAAAATTACTGTGATGAACTATATGGTCAAGCTATGTGCTATTAGGTTTATGTGTGGTGCCATTGCTTGCAATGTGATATCAACAAACTACAAATAGTTTGCATGTAGATTGGATTAGAAACTCGTTTGCTCGTTACTTCAATTATGCTGCATTGACTTGATAACATTTCAAATGTCAATTATTTACTATACCGCTTATTATTTAGCGTATGTCATATAATACTAAACAGGCGGGACTCATCACTGAATCTATCGTTTGCCAGGTTAGTGACTATTTCGGTTCCAGTCGTATCCAATATCGTTTTTATTTAACAACAGCTGCATGACATGAGACGAATGTACCAACCCAGCAGTCACTGCATGCAATTTGATGATCATAGGTAATATTGATATAGGTAATCGTTTCTATGCGATTTCATTTCCTGATGTAGCAATTATGTAAAATATCTCATGTGTCCTATTGATCGAGACAAGAAATGTATTGGGGAAGCGGTCTATTATTTGCAGCTCCGGGTATTCAATAATCATATAGTTTGGCGAAACCACGTTTTTAGCTTTGAAATCCAACTCGATAGCTATCTACAATCATCTGTTATTTCGAAAATTTGGAGCGGCACAGTATGATTGTGAGAACATCAGCAAAGAACATTCGTACCTAACATTGAGATTATTACTTCTATTATATTTTAGTACGGAACATATTTATTCGATTACACATACGCTGTCAATATTGTTGTTACTATTTTTTCTGAAAATGAAACGCTACTGTGCAATATCCCTCACTCTTCATCGTAACCACTCGTTGATATCTACATGCTATATGCCTTGAGTTGAGGATAATTCACTTCGAATGAAATCAGCTGCAAATATATGCCTGTATAAGTTTTTATGTGGGTCTAATGAATTGTAATTATAGTTTTGATCCTCAAACACTCGGACCGTTACCATCCGGTTTAATAGAGGACCTTGTGAACATGGGCTTCAAAATGCATACGAATGTCGTGCTCTATGGAACCGCACCTGCTCAGATTGTCAAGGTTTAAATATGGAATATATTATTAATTTACTTTATTTATCGGTTAGATATTCGTAATGTGAATGCGGCGTTTTTTGGCATCACCTTGTAAATCCTTTGACTCAACATTTTGACACATAATTTATGGTACTCCGCAAAAGAGATACGATAGTGTCCTGATGATCGATTATAACGAAGAAGGCTCACTCGGTTTATTTGGTGAAGTGGTGGATGATAAAGATGAGGATCAGTACTTCCGACAATGTGAAATTTAATCGGAATGGAAATGTATTACAATTGGATACTAAATATCTTGCCGACGATTTCCAAGTACAGTGACGAAAACTCTTTGGATCTGAGGACTAAGGATCCATATATTTGCAATTTTCATAATATGTAAAATAATATTAACCATCCACGTGAGCAATTAATTAATGTTTTCCATCAACTGAATTGGATAAACTGGCAAATCCATTTGTACTGGCTATCGTTAAAGTGTTATCTTTTGTGCAAATGTTTGACCCACTTTAGTCTGAGATACAATTATTGAGGGCACAATAAACTCCCTTGACTGATTTTAACAACCTGATTATAAGCCTGTGTACGACATAATGTGGAGTAAAATGGATTACATTTATGTGAATGTCACTAGAATAATGCTGTGTTGTGTTCACGAGAACAATTTCAGCACCAAATTTAGAAGACAAAATGGGCAATAAATTGCATGTATAATGTGTTCGAATAAGAATTTTCATTGTGCCGCATTGTTCGTGAAGACTGTTGATCAAATCATTGTTCTTGAATGACTATAAAAACATCGTGAACGGCAAGAAATTGCTACGGTACATTTCATCAATTTTAAACTATTACTCTCGTACTCTGATAGTTGACTTTGAAGCATATATGTATTCATATGAACATTATTGGTTCGTCTTTAGAGTTGAGAAAATCTTACGTTTGTGTTTGTGAAATTAACCAGCCAGCATGTAACTAAGCCTTCCTTATATACTAATTCATACTGTATAGTTAGAAAGGAGAGTTTCTGTATTGGAATATGAATATTCAAAAACTGATCAACATGGATTATATTCCTGAAATGAAAAGCTGATCAAGGCTGATTTAACATTGCAATCACACTGCATTTGTGCAAGTATGTGGCACTAATGTTTTGGACTCAATGCATCTACTTTGAATTTTCCAGTTGGAAATCGATAATGCCCACCGATGTTACATAATTATTATTTGAATATACACACATAAATGGAATAATTTGGCGTGGTTAGTTGGCATATTGAATGAATTAGTTGAAATTTGTTAAAGGTTTTGCGGTTACACCACTTATCGTATGCTTGAATAGGGCAAAAATTTTCGGGTGTAATGGGACGTCCATATAATACATAACGCAAGAAAACCGATTTTTTACCCCTCCCTCCACCTTTGTAACGGAGCGTAACGCAGGGCTTGACCCCCCACCCATAGTCGTAACGCGTGACGCTAACCATATAATTAAGTATTACTTGTTACATAAATACATAAGCTCACCATTACCTAAATTTAGAATGACCTTAATCAACATCTTTTCTGTTATACAGACTATAAATTGTTCTAGTTGACAGACTTATTTTATATTTAGTACATAGATAGCATAGCTCAACGTGACATGGAAATGATGTTCAGTGATATACATGAGATTAGCATATTGTTTATCAAGTAGTGTCACGGAGAGACGCGGACATTCTCGCAGCGTTTCAATCTTCGAAAAAAATAAATGAAGAAAGTGATAACGCAACATTTAAGCCGTTAAAACGTTACATTCACTTTTGCAGCTAAAATTTTGTCGATCAAATTGCTTAGCCAAAAATCAAAATAGCAATAAATTTGAGTTTAAAATCAATGTATCAATTATGCAGTAACCATTTCCGTTAAAATGAATTCGTATCATATTAGTTCATGGTATTATTTGAAAATGTCGCAAAAGTAGCACACACGGAAGTTATCTGTTTCTGTTTACCGATTTGGCTGAGAATCAATACGGTTGACTACATTTCATTTTCATGCGCATTTTGGTTTACTGGTGCATGCTTATGAGTTATGAGCTGTAAAATTATACATGGACTAAGATTCTAATGTTAATATTTGTTTCGCTTAATGATGAAGCCTTCATCTAACTAGTAATTGTTGTCGAAAACAACTATTTTCTGCACGGTTGTCTTCATTAGTCGTCTCAGTGCGTTTATGTACATACACAATGCTAAAACTCAAATCTATATTTGACTAAAATACAGGTGCTCCAGCGTTACGTAACGCCGGGCCGGACCCCCATGCCTGCGCGTACAAAAACATAACGCTACTGAATACCCATCCTTCCCCCTAGCCCCGTTACGTATTTTATGGACGTTCCCTAATTTAATATATTAATGAGTTTGATACGTCTGAGAAATGCGGCGTTGTATAATAGTTAAGTGTTATGACCAAGATTAATAAATGTAATGGAAAAGAAATTGTAGACATATATGGTATTAAAATGGGAAATCATGTCAAGTAGCTTAAATTTGGGAAGAAGTAAGTTGTCTTAAAACAAATAGCATTATTGTTCACCGTACATGTTCATAGTAATCCTTTTAAAAATTTCATCGTAGAGCACATGCTACCACATAAGCACAGGGTTATAATTTTCTAGCGCTGTTTATACAGTGTGAAAACAACATACAATGCTGGTATGTCCTTACGGTACTACAATTAAATTAAACCAAAATATCAGCACACTTCAATAATACAAACATCGTCGATAAGTAGACTGTCCAAACAAATATCTACTTCGATCTCTAATGTCACACCTACCGGACAAGTCCAACAATTTAGCGAGTTTGCACGCAAATTATGAAATACGTCGCCATGGTGGTTATCATCTGAAAATCAAGGTTGAGTAGAAATTAAACAACAATCGAGAGGTATTACCATCATATGAATAAACTACTTGCGCTGGCCACAAATCTATATGTGATTGGGAAAACATTTCCAGCCTTTACTGCTATTACGTTATGATTAACAATGTCCAGCATTATTGCGACGTCCTCATGAGGTTGAACAATTTTCCTATTCCGGTTATCTAGCAACCATTCCTTGAGCTCTCCTACTTTACTGTTAAAATCGGCCATGAAGAACAAAATCAGAGCTGACACCAGGAAATATTATACTATCTGCACTATACTACCCATACTGGAATACTGGCCACTTCCAGCGAGAATATTCTCTATTCCACGCACAACAAAAAGCACGGATTCAACAGCAAAACAACTAATTATGTTCCCCACCAGTTTGTTTACCTCTTTTGTAATTTTTCGAAGTAAATACATTTTTCTCCCAATCCGTTGCCAGATCACATATCCCGAATGTACGGTGAGACCATTTCTATTATTGTTCGTCATTAGAAACTTGGAGAACGATTTTCCAATCACCCACAAGTATGATCCAGTCAAAAGCAAGAAGAGGCGGCTATATGTTGTGTTTAGATCGGCGTGGACGAAAATAATTGATAGTACAAAACGAATCGGCATACTGTGATTGGATGAAATACTGAGTCCTAGCATTACGCCGAAAGGAATGGTCAAGCAGCAATTGAAAGCCAGAATTATTCGGAGAAACGCTTTATTCATGCAGTAAGTCGGCGGTATCTCAAACTCATTGCTGATATGCTCCAGAATTTTTGCGATCTCTGCTAAAACATCCTTCGAAGCCCAAACGCTGTTGATCCACAAAACTCGCTGGAGAACAAATATAACGGCGACAGTTAGTTGGAAGTAGGAGACAGGATTTGTGGTGTCTGATGAGTACAACCCTTTGCATTGCGACATATAGCTAACCAAATCTAGGCATGTTAGACAGCCGCAAATAACTTTATGCACAGGGTGTACTGATATTGATGAGGGTAATTGATGCAGACGGAAAGGTGAGATCAACAAATAGAATGAAAATTGTTGCGGAACGATAACACAATTCAAAAGATTGGTGTTGTGTTTGGGGGAGAGCAGATTAGCTTCCACGTCCTTCATTTTGAAGACGATGTAACGGATATGTGTACAGTGATGGGAATCGGACAGGCGCTAATGTAAGCTGTTGTCAGACTCAGCAGAAGTTCGGAGTGTAAAGATAACAAACTCTGTTCAATCAAGTAATGGCGCAATAATGATTTATCTTAATTAATTAATGAAATTATTTAGCGACTGTATATTAATTGCTGCATTACGATCATTAGCGGTCGTACACCAAATGCAATTGTCATGTTATTTTTCGCTAGTATAATCATATCTACGATTAGTTCGTGATAATATTTCGCATTCTAGTCTACAACTGTCCACTTGTTGAAGTGCAAATTTGATAGCATAAAACCAATCAAGTAAAACAAGAAACTTTCTTCATTTAACTAGTATATGTTGATAACCGAACTAAAATATGATATACAACCAAGCTGAACCTTAGCAGGATTGTTAAGTAGGAGACCGTAATTCTTCCAGTTCATGTTTGATTGATAATAAAGTCCACAAAAGTGTGATAAAAAGTTACACCTCTAGGTGGTTACCATGAAATAGGACATTTGCGTTGACACGTTCCATCTTTTGCTGGTTTATTCACTGGAGTGTGGGTAGTCTTTAGAACTAGGCACCTTGCCAAGCATTTTAATGGTAATGAAATATCGATAAACATATGCGCCATGAGCTACTTCGTACGAGTTCTATGTATAAACGGTTTGCGATTATTAGTTTTGGGAACAAATTGAATTGCTTTGGCGTTACTCTTAACTACGTTAATGTATGCCACATTAGAGTGTTCAAATATGATATATGGGTAGAGTAAGATTGGTTACCTTGATAAACTAAAAAATTGAATATCAAAAAGGTTTAACCATACTAGCTCGTGTATCATATTATTACTGAAGCAGTAATAATTTAATTGAATACAAGTATGCCGGCAACGGTGCACGATTTTTTTATATCCTAGCTCAAGACAAGAAAACTCCGTATCCATGCTTCAACAATGCTCATTAATTATAACAAATAAATCAATTAAATGTATCCATGATGAATAAGTAATATCTCCCTATTGGGATTCCTCATAGGTTGTGCATTTTTGACACACGAGATCGTCAAACGATCTTGCCTTTTGTGCGGTTTTAGATTGAGTACTATTTTCCGTTTCCGAAATTGGTCATAATTTTAAGTACTAGGAAACTGTTTGCTTGCCTGAAATATATATATGGAGCCACAATGAGTCGGCTATGTAATTTGGAAATTATCATTTTACCACGTACGTATTCGTACTGATGGGCATATTGGCATAAGATTCCTTAGTAGCGAAACTTGGAAATCTGATCCGGAAAAAAAACATTCAACCAGCATTTTGTATTCGTAGGCTTTAGTAAACATTATTGCAACAAATGTACGATTTATTAGTATTTACAACGATTACAATTTGAACTTTGCATACATTTTAATGGTAGAGGACAGCTACTCCAATTAAACTAATCGCAAGTTCATCATATCACGCAATTGCAAATATCATAGGCGAAGTTTCATGGCTTCAATGCTTTGTTAGGTGACTAATTATTGGACTGACAGTAAAGTTTGTGTGCCGACACACGCCAAAATGGCTGAAATTTTGCACACCATCCGAGAATATCGAGGTAAATACACGTGCAAAATTTGTGAAACTATGGTTGGCTGGTTTCCGAAAAATTCGAAAAACTAGATTTTCGAAAGAATTTTCCCCAACTTCCTTATGGCGTTTACCATGGAGAAACAGAAGGTAAGTTAGGTCTAACCTACCTACCTGTCAAACATTTTTGAAACTGCCACTACGCATGATAGCATGAAGCAGAATTCCTTTGTAAGTACGTATGATTCGAAAAATCGTTTTCCCCCTATTGGTGGCATGATATCATGTGTAGTGGCAGTTTCAAAAAAGTTAGACAGGCTTACTTACCTTCTGTTTCTCCATGGTAAACGCCATAAGGAAGTTGGGGAAGACTCCTTCGAAAATCTAGTTTTTCGAATTTCTCGAAAACCATAGTTTCCCAAATTTTGCACGTGTATTTACCTCGATATTCTCGGATTGTCTGAAAAATTTCAGCCATTTTGGCGTGTTTCAACCCCCCAACTTTACTGTGAGTAGAATTCTAGTAATATTCAATGTTCAAAAAAGTATCGTGGCCACGTAATAGTCTATTAAGGTCATATTTTCAATGGTGGCATTTGTGCGATAATATATATCCCTGCAAACATTCGAAACAGGCCACTTATACGCGACAAGGAATGATAGCATGTATACACCCACATAAAATTTTCCAGTGACGATCTTGATATGTTGAAAGTTGTTGTGCTAAAATGACTAGCTCTATAAGGACAAAATATTTGCTTACTGAAGAACACAAGCTTAAACTGGATGCTATCTTATGTACAAGAAGTTGTTGTTTTCGTAGGAGACATCTATTCATCACAACAAAACAACTCCTTCGTTTTATATTTAATTAAAACATGTTGTCTAAAGTAGGTAAATATCTTATTAGAATGTTCTGCGCTCTACTTTTAGAGTGAAGTGATGCCAAAACCAGATTTGTAATTACACAAGTTGGTATATCAATACTTAAGCATGTTGCGAAAATGAGTTATATAGGTATCTGATATTTGTGTTGCCAAACGTCGGAAAATATATGAGGAATAGTTTAAGTAGCAGGACTACATATTATACCTGCTTCAAATTACAACTTTGCTGCCGGATAACATGAAGCAGGCTGTTCAAACCTATTTTGAATCAACTGTGTTGTATAAGCAATTATAAATACTACAACCAGAGCGAATTTAAAATCCCACATTGGACACTGTTAAATCCCTCTACCATTTTGCATCTTTTCACTCCATAAAGCTGTTGTTCAGGTTTAAAAGAATCAATAAATATGCTGCACGATCATTTGAAACTGTTTGCCAATGCTTGCAAACTTTCCGCGCTGTTATCTAGTACTCTCTTCTCCTGGAATCATAGCCATGGCAGATTGTGTATGTCTGAAGACGTTGCTCAATCCACAAGGCTTTTACTGAAAAAGATTTGGCTACACAAGATTGTCATAGCACTCGTGATAGCTCAGGCAATACGTAAACTGGTCTCGAACACAGCCTTTGAATTCACCCAGACTCAAAGGTTTTTGTTTTGCGTTACACTAGCCGTATTAGCCGTATCCCATACATGTCTTCAAGTATGTTGCAACGAAGCTTCCACAATTTGCTTGTACGTCAACGGAGTCCTAGATTATCCAGAGAAGTCAAAATCCAACCACATCAGTTCTAGAGTTCACAAGATGTCTTTCGTTGCCTCATTGAATATAGCGCTTGCGTATGGAATACTGCTGACTATATTACTGCTCCCAGTTGTACTTATGTACGGATTTTATTCGAGTAACCCGTGTACACCAGCTATTGCCGGATATTGGCTACTCCCCGATTGTTACTCAGAATGTCAAATACTGACAAATGAATTCAATGCATTACATGTTGTCAAATGGTTAATCGGAAAATTAATCAAACTAGTCGTGATACTTGTGAATCACTGGATCATGTGTTTCGGATACAACGTTGTTGGATTTGCACTTTCTGGGATTTTAATATTGTGTCCAATTTCACTTTGTGGATTCCAGCAAATGTAACGAAACCTGAAGCATTTCAAAACTATAACTGTACTTACCCCAATAAGCCTATCTTATATTTCGTTCCTATTTCAGGTACAGGGATAACTGGACAAGCAACAAATTGACCATGGATCAGATAATAATTCATTACTGAATCCTCCAAGTAATGAATATTCTGATGAACCAAATTCAGCAAAAGAGTTTCATCACCATGATTATTGCCATTGGGATTGTATTCCAATCCATTAGTCTCACGATGCTAGTAACCACTCAACCGACACGAGAGACTTTGGTCGCTTTGGGAATGTTTGCAGTATTTTTTGCTGAATCTACAATGACACAGCTTGTGATTATTGGTCTAATGGCTCAAATGTATTCTCAATCCTTGGAGGTGTTGAAGCAGATAAGACGTCACATTCCATTTTCAGGACGGAATGGCTCTGGTAGGAATGACGTAAGGTTGAAAATAAGATACTTGAAAAGCTTTTCGGCGGTGAAGGCAAGGTTTGGATCCATTAGCTATGTAGATCAGCTAACGCCATTGAATTGCTTTAACTTTGCTAATAACTGCACCGTCCAACTTTTATTACTAAGGGGCAAGGGGCGACCGTAGTAGTGAGGTTGAGTGTGGTAATAAGTTGGTCGTGAAATATCAAAACATGATAATCAATTTGTATCTGAAGCATAAACATGATTACAGATTCGGGTATAATTAAAAGAATAGAATGATACATCACCGTAGTATATATTTGTAGTAATTTTTCATACCGTTGTCCCATATAATATCCCATAACAAGAAGTGATCAATAAAACCAATTAAGTTACCATGTTATTAGGTTACATTTCATGTAAAGGTTACATATAATTTTATTAAATACAAATCAACTGATGAAGCGGTTTTTTAATTTCCAAAAAATTCATTTGATACGAAGCATACGTCACCCTGTTACCGATAGTACCGATCATCCTGAACTTTGTCAAGCAATTTGAAGCTTTCGTAGCTGTGCTCGTAATCTGATTGCCGCCTTCAACAGAACATTACTTATAACATCCTTCTCTATTTTCGCGATAAACATGCATGCAAATGAATAAGGAAGGTAACATGATGTTGCCGACATCATTATACCAGCTGTAATAATTATAGAAATACATATTTAACGCAGCTACCCATATACCATCTTCCATTGGTTTCTAGAACACGATACTTGCAATTTGGATTAATTAAGTGGATTTGTCGATAATTCCTATAAACAACGGATTGTTTTTGCGTGGTACCATTGCGCAATGCCTGTTACTAAGAACCTGAATCGATGTTGGCTTTATTGTTATTGAGGCAATGTTCACAGAAAAAATTGAAAATACTTTTATCGGCCCAACATGTAAACACATTATCCAAAACAATTTCAAGTTAATTATTATTTTATTTTGATACTGTTAAAATACGATTAAATTATTTGTTGTAATCTGACTGCTTGGCATTAACCAACGTTGAGGTTCGTAATGAAAACAAATAAACTAAACAGTTCCAATCCGCCAAACTGAATCGCTGATGGGAATTTTATATAACTTACACCTTAGCATTATATGTGTATTTTAAATATCCACGGCATTATGTCTTAACCTGGATTCTGATGATACCAACATTATCCTTCGGAAATATAACTCTTTTAATGATAATGCCACTGATTGTGAGTAGAAACATGATGCATGTTTTCGTTTTTCTAAATAATTGCAGCAACAAGGACCATAAACAGTTTCTCGTCTCGACAAAAAAACTGACAAATGACAAAACAAGACCTACTGCCAACGCCATGAAAATCACAATCACATTATCTTGCATGGAAGGCGCAGTCAGTGGCTCCTTGTATTCCGGAATTCTTTTCCTCTCCATGAAACCAGTCCACCACCTAATTAAATACGACGTCTCAAGTCCTCGTATCCGTTTCCTAATATGGGGTGGTACTAAGCCGTACATTTCCACGAATATATTACTTGTTGTATAAACTTCCTTGCCAACGTCGGCAGGTAGTCCCTTGTTTTGCCTTAAGCCTCTTGCCACGTCATTGCTAAGGTGACTTGGTAGAACAGCGGCCGTATTATCGCATGATAACAACTCGTTGACGAGTCTTGACAATTCCAGCTTTCGATAAATTTCAAAAATGCAATCCCAGTAACACGGCTGGTCATGGATAGTTTGCAATTTATATCGAATTGTCAGTGCTGTCATGTACGTTTCTATGGCATCTGCATGCAATGTGCTTGCACCCATTAACGCTTTAATCATTTTCATGTGTTCCGTCAAATTTAGTTTGGTTATTGCAGCTGTTTTGTTTATGATACCCGAAATCACTATTACTTCAGAGGTGACCGTGTGACTTCCGCAAATAAACACCTGGGAACACATTGTGTTCCACACGGATAGAAAATGTGGTTTCGTTATATTCCCGTTGTTTGGATGAAAATCGGATGTTAGCAATTCGGCCCTGACGTATACAGTAAAATTATTTTCTTTTAAACTACGCATGTACTCAAATGGTACATGATGTCTTGGAGATATCAAATTGTACACGTTTGTATTCTTGTACGCATTACTAAGTACTATTCCAACAAGCATAAATGCTGCGGTCATCAGTTTCAGTTTTGGATGATTGATTACAGAAATATGGAAGGGATCGCCTTGTTCTACAAGTACCTTGTACAGAGACAAAAGTTTAGCGAAGTCCAATCCCATACCATAAATCCGGAAATATGTATACTCATTCGCTTCTTTCAAATAGTTTGACACAAGAAAGACAAGTGCAATAAAAAATAATAGCCAATACCAAACAGCGGGATGATACACTTTTATGAACTCTTCAACCGGCAAAGATTTTTGGTGACGGCGGCCACAACTAACAAAGCGCAAGGAGCCGAGTGTGTTTGGCAACTGGATGGTGTACTCATTTGGAGCAGGTGTGTCCAAAATGTACCCGTCTCCCTTGAAACCAAACAGTGTCATGTACTGCGAGTCAACCCGGTTCACAGGTTTTGTTCCCAATTGTCCCGAATGACATTCCTTATATTCACGCATATCGTTAAATATAAATGTGAAATTTCCAATTACACTCTTAATGAGATACGCGTACACGGAAAACATTTCCACTAGCTTATCGTTTTGTGTTTGGCGTGTCAGTGTGCGTTTATCAGTATACTTATTTTTGCAACTTTGCATCTCACGCCAAAACGAGACTACGTGTCTTTCACTGTGGTGATGTTCCATGCCGGTGTCAGGCAAGCTGAGATAAATGTTCTCGTGGACTGGATACACAAGTTTCCACAGGAATTCCTCGGAAGCTTTACTCATCCAAATGTCCATTGCAATGGTTTGATAAGTTATGTATTCTGGACATGTAGCACAATGGGATATCGCAGAGACGCTGACAGCTGAAGATGTCGGTCGCGGAAGCATACCATTATCGACATTTGCTATTTCAACCTGCAGATAAATATCTTGGATGATACCGGCTTTAGATCTCATTAGTTGTTCCAAATTTGCCAAGTAGATATAATAAAGATTGCGACCAAGGTTGCCTTCCCCGGAAAATGTTGACGTCAGCTCAAATATGAAGTACATTTTTGGTGGCGAAACGTAGTAAAGATTGAGTTGTGGAGTATGAAGGATTCGAAAATATACTGCGTCAAATAAGTCATCGCGAAATTCGTATTTGTATCCATAGTTTTCCAGGAACATGTCTACTTGTATCTCGCAACTATACGGTTTTATTGAACTTGTGAACAGTTGCTTGTTTAAATCAACGCAGTAAATGGATACGGAACTACCTGGAGAATATCCGACAAAATATGGAGATATTTTACAAGCATGGTGTGCATCGGAAGAAAAGTTTTGCATGAACTCGGCGCTTCCAGCCATTTGTATTGGCAGCCACACTAATTCGACACCATTGCTTAGTTTTCCACCATGGGTAATGATATGGCTTAGTGGTTCCCCTTTCACGAAAGGAACATGGTTGCTTATCAATATTGAAAAATTGATGTTACCTGGAATGTCTACTCCCCGGTAGTTATTTATTGACACCAGACAGCGACTAATTCCAAATGGATTTATGATATCGACCAAATTTTTAATCATTGGGTATTCGGATTGTCCCAACAAATAATTCCTAAATATTTCCAACCGTAACGCAGATATGTTGTACAGGCACGTTGCGCCCAAAATAATAAACATTCGAATTGTTGTGGTCATAATAAATGGATGATATGCCATGGTGTTAAAAAACCATCAGGCGGAACATGCATTTAGAACCTGCTTCGTGTATTAGATAGTATCGTCACCGTCGATCGGAACAGACTAACCACCATTATTTGGTGGTTCGTCTGAGCAAAAATTGATTTGCATGTGACATGACGCAAAGGTGGACGTACTTATGCTCGAGCATTTGTAATAAAAAATTCAAAATGAGTATGAATTCATGTTCTACTTAGAATATGTCTACGCTATAGAACATTTACGGCACGCGCCTGAAATTTAATTAGTTGGTTGTCAGGTAGATAGAACGTTGACACGAACATGCTAAATAATTGGAGAGACCATCGATTGTACCGAGAGTTAGTTAGGTATTGTAAGATATGCTACTATGCTATCTTATGTGAAATGATGTGAGTGGTGATGAGAAGACGGAGAGCTAGTTTTAGCTATAAGTTTATTGAACGGAGAGTGGTCAAGGAATGACAAGAGTCACTGAAGGTGACTTTCCAAGAAAGCTGGTGAGTACGGTGAAGCCGTACTCAAACAATATACATAATTGTTTTAATAGGCGACTACCCAATTATGATAATTTGGGTAGCCATATGTAAATATGTTCATATTCTACATATACTTTCCCCTAACTTGAAAACATAATTTCATTTTAAAAAACTAGAGGTTGTGGTGGATGACCGGAAGACCTTGATGAAGGTTGAGGTGACTTTGTAGGAGAGGGAAAGAAAAGGAATTTTGGTTGCTTGAGACTAGGGTGAAGGAACTTGTTGAGATGATGCTGGAGGTGGAGCCGATGACGGACGTGCTAGCCGAATATGGTCCACGTGGCGGCGGTGTTCTCGATCCCCAATTTGGACAGAGTAGGAAACTGGTCCGATTGCTTTGATGATGGTTCCTTGTGACCATTTCTCTTCCCCTTTGGAAAAGGACTGGACCCAGACAGCCTGGCCGGGGGCGAGTTTACGCATCTTGACCCGGTGGTTGTAGTGTTGTTCCTGCTGTTGTTGAGCTGCCTGGACGCTGGAGGTGATGTCGGGATGGAGTATATCCAATAGTGTGCGCAACTTGCGCTGCTGTAGTAATTCTGCTGGAGAGACGCCGGTGGTGGCGTGTGGTGTAGTCCTGTAGGTGAGGAGGAATCTGGTTAGACGGAGGTCTGGAGGCAAGTCCGAAGCGCGCATTGCATTTTTGAAGGTTCTGACGAACCGCACGGCTTCCCCATTGGACCTAGGATGATAAGGAGAGCACAGGACATGATTAACTTTATTAAATTTGCAAAAATTAGTAAATTCTCCTGAGGTGAATTGTCGTCCGTTGTCGGTGACCAGCTGCTGTGGAATTCCGAAACGAGCGAAGGCGTCCGCTAGTTTGGACATGACTGCTGTTGACGTTGTGTTGCTATTCATGTTGTAGACCTCGGGCCATTTGGAATGAGCGTCTACAACAATGAGGTACATTTTTCCATTTAGTGGACCTGCCAAATCCATGGTTTCTCTGGGAATTGCCAAGGGTGGAGGGGAGCGGAAGCAGGATTTGGTGCATTTGCTTGACACAGGGTACAGGAACGGGCTGTGTCTTCGATCTGAGAGTCGATCTGAGGCCACCATACGTGTTGTCTTGCGAGTGACTTCATTTTGACGACTCCAAAATGACACTCGTGCAGTTGCTGCAGTACTTTTGCTTGGCGGGAGGACGGGACGATGACGCGTATTCCCCATTGTACTATGCCTTGTACAACTGTCAACTCTTCTTTTCGTGAATGGTACGGTTGGAGAGGCTGATCCTCTGTGCGTAGTTTGGCTGGCCAACCGTACAAACACAACTGCATAACTTTTGAGAGGACAGGATCTCGGCTGGAAGCAAGACGTATGGCTGATGCTGTTACAGGAAGTAGCTGTAGGTTTTCGTTTGTGATCTCGTTAATCACTTCTTCAATGTGGAAGTTGGGTGTAGGTGGGTTTATGGTGAGTCTGGAGAGGGCATCCGCATTTCCATGATCAACTGATTTGCGATATTGCATTGGAACTGGCTGAGGAAGAGGCTCCAGTGATGTAGGCGGGTGGCTACGTAAGGTGGGAGTTGTGACTTGTTCCCAAAAATTTTGAGGAGAGGGCGGTGATCTGTCACTAAAATAAATTTACGGGCACAAAGGTATTTAAAGAATCTTTTTATACCAAAAACGATTGAATACCCTTCCTTTTCAATCTGCGAGTAGTTTCTCTCCGTGTCCGACAGGAGTTTGGATGCGAAAGAGATTGGACGTTCGGTTCCATCTGCGTTTTTGTGGAACAAAACGCAACCGAGACCCGTGGAGCTAGCGTCAGCGGCTATTCCTATTGGCAATTGAGGGTCGAAATGAGCAAGTACCGGAGCCTTGCTAATGACAGATTTTACAGTTTCAAAGGATGTTTGACATGAGGAGCACCATTCCCACGCGACATTGTCACGAGTTAATCTGTAGAGAGGAGTAACAATGTCTGACAAATTAGGCATAAACTTTGCATAGAATTGAATTAACCCGAGAAAGGATGAAAGTTGAGACACGTTGCTGGGCACTTTTAAATTCACTATGTCGTGAATCTTATCCGGACTGGTAGCGATACCATCACGAGAAACAATATGACCTAAAAACTTGACACGATTACACAAAAACTCACACTTGTCTTTGGAGAGTTTGTAATTGTATTTTCGCATTTGTTCAAAGATAGTACGCAAGTTTTTTAAATGTTCAATGTCAGTCGTACCTGAAGCAAGCGTGTCGTCGATGTAGGTGCCTGTCATGTTGATAGCACGTAACATGGTGTCTGAAAAGGCCTGAAAGATGGCTGGAGATGATGCAACGCCTTGTGGAAGGACGTTGTATTGGTAAAGCCCACGGTGGGTATTTATTACCAAAAATTTTCTGCACTCCTGTGCGACTTCCATCTGATGATACGCGTTTGTGCCATCCAGCTTGGAAAATGAGTTTCCACCACTGACTGAGGCGAAAATGTCGTCTGGAGATGCGATAGGGTACTGAGTGACGTTAAGCTGGGAATTTACAGTTGACTTGAAGTCCCCAGTAATCCTGACTTTTCCGTTTGGCTTGGCTACGACTACGAGAGGAGATGCCCATTCGCTGTGGTCGATTTTAGAGATGTATCCACATTTCTCCATCGTGTCCAACTCACGGTCAACTTTGGTTCTAACCGCATACGGGTGGGGTCGTGCCTTGAGGAACTTTGGAGTGGCGTCTTCTTTAAGGTGGATCCTTGCCTGGAAATTTTTGATTATGTCTTCTGAGGTCGGAGCTGCAAAAATGTCTTTAAACTCGTCGATCAGTGCAAAAAGCTTGTTCTTTTCACTACTGACACTATTAACACTTTGTTCAGTTTATCTTGCACATTATGCCAGTCAATTTTGATTAATTTCAGTAGATTTCTACCAAATAGTGAGTTACCAGGACTTACAGGCAGGACGATTTTCACTGATTGCTTGTGGTGGGAGAGCGTACAATGAAGGTCTCCGATGATTTCTGGAGAGGAGGGGATCCAAGCTGCTTCCAAAAATCGAGAGACAGGATGCTGGTTTGGCAGCCTGTGTCGAGCTCCATTAAAGTGGGAATACCGTTGATTTCCACCTTCAAGTTGATTTCCTTTTCCGTTTTGTGAACTGAGGAAATTGCTCGGAGATCCGTGACGACGGAGTCGAGGTGGACAATGTTGGTGGAGGCAGGAGGAGAACGTTGTTGTTGCTGTTTCTGAAAACTGCGGGATTTGCACAGGTGTGCAAAATGACCTTGCTTTCCACACGAGTTACAGATGACATCGTGATGAGGACAATCCTTCCATGCTGTGTGTTTGGATGAGCCACATCTCGAACACGATTGCTGTTGCTGATTGTCGCTGTTGTTCCTCCAGTTATTTTTGCCAAATTTGTTATTTTTATGATTATTATTATTGTATGACTTGCCTTGTTGAGGGGTCACTTGAGACTTATTGCGAAACTTGGAATTCTGCTGCTGCTGTTGATTCCTACCACTTGTAGCTTTGTGAACATGTTGTTCTGAAGGAGGGTGGGGTGATGCGGAGGACTGCTGCCTGATGAGAGCTGTACTGGCTTCAGCTGTTTCCATTGCGGTGGCGGTCTGCATCACTTCGTCCAATCCAATGTTGTCGGGCTTGCCGAAAATTGAGCGTTGTAGGCGTTCGCTAGTTAATCCAAAGATTAACTGATCCCTCAGTCTTGTCTCCAGATCAGTTCCAAAATCACAGTGTGTCGCCAGCTCTCTCAATGAAACAAGAAACTGGGACACCATGACGCTGCTTCCTCCCCATAAATTTGAATCGTTCAGCAAGGGCCTTTGGAGCGGGTTTGAAGTGGGCCTTCATCTTCTTGATGAGGTCCTTCAAAGATACCGTTGCTAAAGCGGTGGGTGCACACAGGTTAGTGAGCAAGGCATAATTTTTAATGCCTATGGAGGAGAGGAAAATGCCTTGACAGCGAGTCTGTGTTGCGGGGGATGAGCTTGGATCCAACGCATTCGCTGATAGGAAGGACCGAAAAGTCCCTTCCCATACGGTGAAGTCATCGATAGATGAGTCGAAGGGCTGAAAAACACCGATTGTTGAGGTCACGGCCTTCTTCTTCTTCGGTTTTGGGTTTGGAGGTGGAGGAGTCGTTTGAGTAGCAGAACCCGGAACTGTAATCTTGGTTTTGCTGCGTCTCTTCCTTGGTTTTGGAGGTGGAACTGGCCCCTTTTTGGAGGTAGATGCTGTAGAGTGTGGAGGAGAAACTGTGACGACTTCTGTGGAGTCACTGTCTACAGTTTCGTAACCGTCTTCTTCCTTGGATGTGTCAGCAGCAGTGTTTGCTTGCGCTGAGGAGCTAGCAGCAGATTGTGCTTGCGCTTCCTTCTTGGGAGGCATGGGACCATGCACAAAAACTTAAACTTTTCTTCGTTCGTGTGGGCTCGGGGCAACTTGAGCTTCACACAACCTCGTCGCCAATGTAAGATATGCTACTATGCTATCTTATGTGAAATGATGTGAGTGGTGATGAGAAGACGGAGAGCTAGTTTTAGCTATAAGTTTATTGAACGGAGAGTGGTCAAGGAATGACAAGAGTCACTGAAGGTGACTTTCCAAGAAAGCTGGTGAGTACGGTGAAGCCGTACTCAAACAATATACATAATTGTTTTAATAGGCGACTACCCAATTATGATAATTTGGGTAGCCATATGTAAATATGTTCATATTCTACAGGTATGTATTGAAGTTGGATATGGATGTATAATATTGCAACTATGATTAAATTTTTTTGGCAATACTGTCTATGTTTAGAGTGACCAAAATCTTTTCAGAAATTTTCATGTTAAGCTAAATAACATTCACAAAGATCCATTGTTTCATCAGGTTGTCATTAATTGCTTCAGGTCCAACATTTTCGTACATAACAAGTCGTAGGAAGCGTCATGGAGAGTTGTTATAATACGCTTATGAAAGTACATTTATAGTTGCAATTTACATTTGAAAGTGGTATTTTTCCTAATTATTGCTACAAACTTTGGTAGTGGTTAAATTGTTGATCTGTACTTTGTTTAGAGCACGTGTAAGTTGTTTCTGAACGTTCAACTAATCAAAACCTAAACGCGAAAATCTGTATCGGCACAATGATCTGTTGAGGACGCATGGTGTCACACACTCCCCTATCAAAATGCGTGAATTGGATATGATAGCGGTTTACACGTCCAGTTGTCCTTAATATTTGAATGACAATTCGACGCCCATACTAGTCCCAAAATACACACATTGGGATAAAAACACAGAAAAGGATTAACTGATAATTAAATTGCTGATGTTGAACTGTTGTGTTTGGAAACCCAATGGGCAGTTCACAATTAAAGGAAGTTGAATCATGCATCACGATATTGCACGGCACGGTATTTCCGCCTCTTAAACGTGGACATGACAGAGGTTTGCATTGTTTGAGTATATAATGGATGTGTGGTTGCCTATTAAAACCTTTTTTCAATAGCTGCACTTGGTAAATATTTTCAAGAAACTGACGTTATACGTCATCACGTTTAATAATACAATATTTCAAGAAAACCATGATTGTGGGTCTCAAATACGACTGAAAGATAGATTATATTTATGAAATAAAGAAGGATGCATACACTAGGCATGTTGTTTATGAGCGAACGCAATTATATCAGCTTTTCTGACATTTAGATTTCCATCTAATTACATGCATTAGCGCTGAGCCATGAAAGGGATTATAAGGATGATGGAAAACACTTGAAATTTATGTAACCAGGAAATTGACATGCAATGTAAAGTTACATTTATTCTATTTATTCGGGAGAAGCACCAACACACATGTAGATTTTCTCTCGTTCCATTACCTGATTCCAATTTTCCTGAAACTGTAGACATTGATTTCCTTTGGACTGTGCACTCTAAGATTTCAGCATAGAATCCACCTTCACAGTGAAATTGCTGGTGCATTTTGTCCTCACTCATTCCTTAGAAATTCTCTCGTGAAATTGGGATTATGTTGAACGACCATTTGAATCTATTCGCAAACGCTTGCAAGCTATCTAGCATATCGTCCAGTACAGTTTTCCGTTGGGATGGAACTCATAACATATTACGTACTGTCGAAAACATCACAGTCGCGAGACACGTATTGAAAAGAAAGATATTGCTACACAGAATGATCGTAATTCTCGTGATAACCCAAGCAGTTTGCCAATTAATCTGGAGTACAGCTATGATTTTTATACTGACAGCAGTTGGCTCCAATATTTCAAATGTGACATTTCGGGTACGAACTCGATTAACACGTAACAGTACCCCGGCAGAGTAGAGCTCATACAGACACGTAACTAGTTATGGAGCCACAATCCTGCATATGTACCTTTTGTAAGCTTTCAATTAATTATCTGCAGAATTTAATTTGTATAGTGGAAATTAACATTTTGGTAAGGGACACATAGTTTCCTAGTCTGTCAAAAAATTATGCTTACTGTACATAAGCATGATACAAAATGTGATGCAGTAATGAGCAATCAAAAACACTGAAGTTATGGAGCAAGATATTTTGTTGTGCGATGGTCATCAGATGTGTTGTTGAATCTTCGACATAAAAATATAAACGATAAAGTAGCAGTCAAAGGAGTAACTTTTTTAAATAATCTCACAACTTTCGATAATTTAAGTTATCGATTATTTGCCATTATCGATTAACATTTGTGAGCAAAGGTCTTGGTCAGAAGTGTAGGGTTGTATCGTGATGGCAATTCCGTATTGTCTTTTCTCATTTAATATTAATGAAGCCTTGTAATTACTACATGCCAAGAAACCCATTACATACTAGCTGGAATTACTTTTCAACATTATCTACCTCAACTCCTTCTTGTCGCCATGTCGCGATACATAATGGGCATAATAATATATTACATTTTCTGGGCATACATGTTTTCCGACACTGATTATCAGCATGCATTCAAATGGCATATTTGACCATCAAAACCTCTCTTTCGCGAGCTTTTAGCTTCTTGTGTCCAATAACACTTTTGCTCTATAAATTTGTATCTTTCGATTCGTATGAATTTCGTCACAATCCGTAACATTTCACATAAACAGGTGATATGGTCCGGCAAAGTAAATGTAAACATGATCATAGTTTAAATCAACACCTGGTAATTCTCCATAGTCACGGAATTGCAACACTGATCATTACAATGTAACGATTTTTCCTCCCCACCATGAGTCGAAAAGGTATTGCCAATATCTCTTGAATGTACTGCGTTCGGTTTATTTTATGCAATTTCAAAAATGCATAAAAATAATAGCGTAATAAAATGTATTACGGAGTACTCATGTGAACAGGGGATAAAATATGGAACAAACATACGTAATGATATGGCCTTTTATTTTTATTACATATTATGGTAATCTAAAACGTGTACTATCTTAATCACTCGTAATTTCCTCGAATCCGAAATTTCGAGCGAAGAATGTGTTTTGTGATCTCAGTAGCGCTATGACATAAATATGAGTTTACTTCGTGTAATTTTAGAAAATAAAAGCATATATCTGCGTTTCAGCGCACTCCACGAAATTTGTATGCGATACACAAATTGTGCGCACTGGGCAGAATGTTTATACTTGTGCCACGGGTCATTAGTTGTGTTTACGACATGCTTGTTTGCACAAATTTGCAGAAGAAAAATATAAAAATATCAATTTAAAAACGATCAAAGACTATTTTCAAAAACATTTTTGTTTTTCGTTTCAAAGTCATTTCGCTGTTACCTCGTCAGATATTCAAAAGATAAACCTGAACGGACAGCCTCCTTGGCTACAGCATAACAGTGGTGGTATGGGAGCGTCTGATCTTTACCTTTATTTGCCAATTTCAATGTTTTCAGCAGATTTCTGGATCAGCTAATTCTTCTTACATAAATATTAGCGCCGATTTCGGAAATGCTAA
This sequence comes from Sinella curviseta, assembly GCA_004115045.4. Taxonomy (NCBI): domain Eukaryota; kingdom Metazoa; phylum Arthropoda; class Collembola; order Entomobryomorpha; family Entomobryidae; genus Sinella; species Sinella curviseta. The sequence continues at coordinate 38,884,232 of CM023202.3, read as the reverse complement.
CATCGACAGCACGACGGAAAACACGCTGAAGCTGTTTCGTGGAAGAACAATCTTGAGCAGACATTGCAAGAACACGTGGAACAAAACATAATTTGGATATTAATGGCTCGATGAATAGCGTGTTCCGTCACCAATAGTATTAGATCAACCGACCATAGAGAGCTCAACCAGCAGCGTTACACATTCTACAGTTGTTCACCGTAGGTAATTGTTTGCATGTATTTCAGCGATATACACACGTGCTATAACATTAAGCACATCATTCAATAGCCTTCATAATAATTAATCATTGTTACTCACGTCCCTGATAAAATTGCTAGCAAAGTAAAAGTCGAAGGGTCTGGAATACTTACATAGTTCCCATTTCCTTTTATTTTTTTATTTTGATACAATTTTATTTACGCACCGGAAATTTTGCTGCTATTTTAATGGATTGGATGTTTATCATATATATGAAATAAAACGGAAATACCGAAAACTAAATGTAAGTTTTTCTCAAATTACACGTACTGTGCAAAGTAAGCCAGAGAAGGCAAATCGCAAGGAATTGCATTTGCGTAATAATGATAAGTTTCCATTTTTTGAAATACTTTGTTGATGTACCAGTATTATTTTAGTCGTTGAACACTTACCGATAAGTATGAAGTGAGTTCGTAATAATGTTAAAGTAAAGACTAATTTCGGTTCACCTTCATTGAAAATTTGTAAAAGTGAAGTACATATGAAATACTAAATGAAATGTTTTTGGCGTTGCACAAATGATACAAACAATTAGCTTGTTTACGTGTTTACGTCTGCTACGGGTCATTAATCTTCTCTGGAGCCAATAGTGTCGACACTTCGTCGACGAAGTGAAAAACAAATTTTGGAGCGATCAAAGATTATAATGTAATAATGTGATTGGCATTTCAAAAGCATTTTGCTTTTACCGCTGATGATGGTGACCAGATAAAACGTGAACGAGCCGTTACCAAACTACAGCGTAGTGATAATATGGGAACTCCCTTTCTTAAACTTTATTTCGACTTTGCTCATTTCAGCGGCATTAGCACATTCCGCTTTAAATTGGAGAATGGTTCCTACATTTTACATACCTGGTGGCCCCAAAGGATGGTGTGCATGATACTGGCAATTCTTTCCACTTTCTGGATTCTAGCAGAACCGCGCAAATATTTGTTCGAAGTTGAATTTCAGAAGCGTCCCAGATTCTTTTTCAACTTTTGCTTCATGGGATTCAACTTTGTGTACCAGATATGCACTTTGAAGAATATATGGTTTGGTGGACACTCGTTTCTGGAAATACTCAACCTGCTTCATAAATACGACATTAATACCGTATCAAACACTACTCCAAACGGAGGGACAAGCAGAAGCTTTACAAAATGGTTTCCCGTGGCAATTCCAATACTCTATGTGGCAGTAATTATAACTCGACTGTTGACGGAATCGCGTTTTGGATGCGAGTCAGACTACACGTGCACAATTGACGGATGGTTTCGGAATATGATAGCAGCTGGGAAGCATCACATGTTGTTTCATCAGGCACTTACAACTGCACGCAGATTTGAGAAGCATTCAGAACTTGATGCTAGTGATTACATGATAGGAGTATTGGCTGTTTTAGGATACGCGAGTAGGTAAGATTGTACAGAGTATATTATAATTTAACAAATGCTTAAAACAATCGTGAAATTTAAATAAATACAACGCATTCATTCTTAGGCGGCTGCTGATTCTGTTCTGCGACAATCTTTTGCTGATATCGGCGGTAACATTACGCTACTCAACAGAATCCTTTGTGAGCTCATTCAAGCATGAAGACGTTCAAAACGATCATGAACTGAATGCTTTTATTAACAAAACACCAAGATCGTGCGTTGAAATAAGGGACAAATTCGAAATCCTGAAAAGTCTGGTCAACATGTTCAATAAAACAATTGGACCCAATTTTCTGTTGTTCCTCGTGGGACAGGTGATATTCAATGCTACCAATTTGGATGAACATATAGCGGATAAAGGAAAGCATTTTACCGACAAGGCCATTCGAATATTCTACCTGATTAATGCAGCAACAATACTAGTCGCAACGGCAAGTGTTAATCATAAGGTAATAATGGTTTAGCGGCTAAATGCCTAGAATGACGTTTAATCAGTAAATTACATGTGTAGCAAACGTTTTTCGTGTACAGATAATCGACTTCAAAATCTGGCTGTCCAAAAAGGAGAATCGGAGGCAAATGGCCGCAGTCGACGTATACGTGTTAATCAACGAGGTTGACACACACTCAATATCATTGAAAGCAGGAAATGTATTTCCTCTCAGCTTCTCGACCTTGGCTACAGTAAGTCAATTACAATTTGATTACGATGCTGATAATGGGAATTGATGTTTGAATTGTTCATCGATTGATTTACATCTTTTATAGATGCTAGGGATCACAATCACATACTTCATTATTTGTCTGGTGGACAAATAATATGTCGATGTTTTCGACATAATGCAGCATGAAGCACATAAATAAATTAATCCAATTTAATTAAAAACGTAAGCAATTCTTTCTGGTTTGTCATACACTTTTATTTTTCACAAACGTTTGTTTTGAGAAATGTTCATGAAGAAGTTTTGTAAATTTTCTGTGTATATTAATCACGTAGACGGTTCGAAGTGAATAAATTTGAGGATCCGCAAAGTACCCAAATGATATAATGCATGAAAATTAAGACTTGTTTCTTGCCCTGTAATCGGCACGCCTAGTCCACTAGACACAGAATAAAATATGTTACCGTGATTCCCAGCATCTGGAAAGGAAAACTTCTTGGAAAATACATTTTTTAAAAAATATGATGGGGCTGGCAAATATTCTGCTTACGTTTGCAAGAGTTGGGAAAGTGATTTGAAAAGTATTACCTCCCTTAATTGACACCGTGTTAGAATCCACTTCGTTTATAATCATGTACATATGCGCTTCCGGAACATTCTTGCGGTTTTCAGCTTTACATAACCATTCTTTGAAATGGAGCATCTGATAGAAATAAAATGATGCAAAATATTACAACTCATTAAATGATCTGCTTTATTTACAGGTAAATAAGTTCCGTACCTTCTCGTTGACATCTGCAGCAAGATATAAAATGGAGCCTGCGTTAAATAGATAGAATATTTGTACTAGTTTATCAGAAATATCTTTCCCCTTCTCCACAAAATATTCGTCCAGATTCGTTGCCTTGTAGAGCATCTGACCAACTACGAATAATAGCATGTTTGTGCCGATGGTCTGATTAATTAACGAAGATAATTTTTTGAGCTGGTTGTATCTCGCATTGGTCTCCTCCCATTCTGCCATGGACACGTTAGGAATAGTTTTAAATAGCTTTTCACTCATTGTATGTCTATAGTAATTAACACTGTCAATCAATTTAGATGCCTCGGTGTTTATAGTCAGAACACATATCAGTAATAGACTGTCGAAATAGAATGAGAGTAGCCGTCTAGAAGTTAAAAATAATCAATAAAAATGATTTTTTACAATCCAGTCATATACGTACCTGTCATTTTCCAGATGAACCTTATAACACGCAGATATTAAACTATTTACGATATGCCTAATACCTCGCTACATATCCCATAGTTGCTACTATTCCAATCATATGGTCCCAGATATCTGGCCGGCGTATACTCATAGATGGTCCAGAGTTGATGTTTGCATCCATAAACATATAATGTTTTCCTGAAGCGATCATGTTGGACCACCACCAATCAGCACTCCAGTTGTCAAATCTCCGACCGCCGAAGCCTGCTTCCTTGAATGATCTTACTAATATTACGACCACGTATAGGAATGGAATGATTAATGCTAGACGCTTCATTGACCACCAAGATTTTATAGGTTTCCGGTACCTATCCTGTAAATGGCGGAGCAGTTTCGTATTCGGCATATTATTTACGATGGTAAGAAAAGAGTGTCTGTCAAGCCAGAACTGCTGCCAGAGCAGGAGATGATAACAAAAGTTTACTATCATGAAACAAAAGTTGAAGCAATATTTCGGATTAGTTTGAAACGGTCGCTCAAAAAGAAACTTTCTTGGTGAAACAAGCAACCAAAACATAGATAGAACGGTAAAAATTAAGCACACAATCGTTTGCGGCAGCCACGAGTGCAGATGATATTGGCCGTTCTTCCACCTGAACCGAAATGGGGTAATCCCTGTATAATAAGTAATGTCGAAGTAGATCTTTAGTAGACACACTTTCATTGTTTCAACAATCCGGTTCTGACCAACCGTCGTGAACATGGACTATTTGTACTTTGATATCATCCTCTGGCGTGTTCTTGAAACCCAAACATTACGGTGGTGAACACTGTTTGTTTGCTCGTGGAACATATTAAACCATGACGTAAGCAAGACGTAATGGACCCACATGAGCTTACATGATCTAACTGGAAGATTACGCAACTCTTCAAATGCTCCACATAATAAACGTAGTTTGAGTTCTCCACGTGGATCTTAATGGAACCATTTGGCCATAGTAATTTGGTGGAACTAATTTGTTTACTGGTTCTACATCAGATAACGGAAACCGGGTCAATTGGTCCGACAAACTACGTATGCGACCAGAGGACTATCGATGTATTGTAGTAATAGTTTTCTAAAGAAAAATATTTGATGTGATCAGCAACATTGTTTAATGTCATTGCCATGGATTAACTGTTGTTATTTTGCAAATGCCTTTCCCTATGTAGTCGGCACGAAAAAATTATTTGGGCTTCCACTATGGCCAGTTCAAAATATTCCGTTCGCTGATAACAAGAACATCTTTATATTATCACGGAAGGAGAACAAAACTGGCCATGTAAATGAACACATGCATTTAACCGTGGTGCGATAATGTATTTATATTCTAAGGCAGTCTCCGGATTTGGAGGAAATTTTATTATATTGTTTGAATGTTACATGCATACATGTTGATATCCATACTATAATAGTAATATATTCGAGTGGAAAATACTTATGAAATGAAAAGTCCATAAAATTTAATTTTATATGGGAACTCAAAATCGTTATTTGTAATATTTTTCCATCCAACATTACTACTTGGGATTTTCCATTTGGAAATCGATTACACATACCATTACGCTATTATAGATTTCGTCATAATGCGCATTCTATAAAACGTATGATCATTCCATATAAAAAGCGGATAATTTAGTTTCTTCCAGCTAACAACGCCTTCAATGTTAGGACTAAAACACTTTTCACATAATTAAATTGCGTCATCCTCCCAATAACCAACACGTTGCCATGACGAAGTAAGACGGGTCTACAACTCCTCTGAAATTTCCGCATCCCTTTTTGCTCCCAACTACTCCCACTCCAATCCTGCTTCTTCCAAGAATCAACGTTTTACTTTGTCGAACCCACAAATATTTTCCAATTTGTAGCACAAACATCCAAAACCAGCAACCACCAAAAAAGCCCAAAATGACAGCAGCCTTAAGACTCAAGTCAATACCATCCCAATATTTCACCAGTAGAACGTTACAGAATACAGGAAAAACTATGAACTGGTAATGAAAGAGCGTAATGAATGGTCCAAGAAAACACATTGCGCTTTCGTTTAGTATTTGGAACCCCCGAAAGCAAATACGCAAGTCATAAGACCGTCTAAAATCGTCGGATGTTATATATGCTTTCTTTGAATTTAGTTGAAACTCGTTTGTTAAAATTATGGAAAGTACAGACAAATAGGTTACCACAGCGGAGCTAACACACATCAGGCTGAATTGGAAAATGAAGAACATGTATCCATACCACAGGGAAATCGCGACACCAGTAGGAAAATAATGGTAATACTCAGCTGGAATTAGCTGCCCAATAAATAAAGCGTTTCGAGGATCGTACAAACAAAATAAAAATACGAGCAGGCTAAGCGTGCTGGATCCAATCATGGTCAACACAACCAAGCCGTCCAAAATGTAATTGAATTTGGCCTTGTTGGCGACGAAGTTCGACATATATGCTTCTGTAAAATAGACACAAAATGCGCCATAATATATACTTATTCACAGTTATTATTACAATGTTTGAACACTTACCCTCAAGGAACCGGCAGTATCCAATTGCCCTGTTGACAAAGATGAGAATGTTTTTCTGGAAAATTAACGGAATTGGATATGCAACCATATAGAATCCGGCACCGATGATATAAAAAAATGTGAACAGAGCGGAGTTAAAATTGGAATTCAAAAGACGTAGAATGACAGCAATAATTGCGGCGAGATGAGCAAATAGTGCACCGGCTGCGTTTCGACGAACCTTGGTAATGATTTTCTTATTTTTCGTTCGCGAGAGGATAAGCTTGTTCAGATCAAATTCAAATGCAAATGCACCGTATTTGCTGCCATATTTGGCGATCACGTATATCATTTTGTAAAGGCGTTGGCTGAGCATTTTGACCAAGAAAACTTATTTGCTTATCAAATGAGTTTCAGAAGTGGACTGATCGATGCAGAAGATGAAGGACAAATCTCTGAAATGAAAAATGGAAAAATACATCATGTGATCGGATAATGTCCAACTAACATTCGCTTCCATCACTGAAATACTTACATACTTGCAATGCTCAAACTGTTAACATTTATCTTGGTTTCAAAATATTATTTCGCAGTTGACTTTTCTATGGCACAAAGAAAAATCGATTTTGTGTAAATAATTAACAGTATAAATTATAGCATTCGTCATACCGCATAATATTATCCAAAATGTGCTCAAGGTTTATGAAAAATCGAGATAAAAGTCTGCTATGCATTAAAAGATATGGCATTCCGAATGATAACCATGCTGTCAAAATGTAAAATCATCTAAAAATTACACAAATTTGAAAGGAAATATTATTGGTTACAACATACAAAAAACTTATACCGTGGTTGTTTGCAACATGATAAGAATTCAGAACGAAATATCACTATAATGCACCTAATGGTTAAGCTATACTCTATTAGGTATACATGTGATGCACTTGCTTGGAACATAGTAGCAACAGAATAGAAACTCATTTTGTCGTAATTTCAATTATGACACATCAACTTGACAACATCACCAAAATGTCGATCAGTCACCATATCGCTTATTATTTTGCGTAGACCAGGGACTACTAAATTGGCGGAACTGGAATTGGTTGCAACCATATCTCATTTTTGCGACAATGTTTGTGCTCGTGATAACAAATTGCAGTTTTTGTTTCGAGTCTGCCGCACAAGGTTAAATGATTGTAAATGCCCTGCAATCTTGGCATGATATTCTATGTACACAGTAATGATATAGGTAATCCTTGGCATGTAATTTCATTTCCTAATGTAGGGATTATTGGACATGTGTCATCATGCTGTGTATTGAAAGAAATAGAATCTGGTGGGGGAAAGTTGATTATTATTGGCAACTCCGATTATTCAGCACTACGATTTTTTAGGTGAGATGACGCATTTTGTGCTTCAAACCCCAACTCGTTAGGTATCTTGAAACTATCAGTTACCTATCCAGTTTTACAAAACATAGTACCAGTCTATATCAGTCTGTGCATGCAGTACAACAAAGCTACGTAATATTTAGATTATTACGTCTATAATATTATTGTATGTAAAAATTCCGCGATACCAGAGAACAGCTAATGTTGGAACTGGTATTTTTATCTGAGACGGTAATGCATAGTGTTCCGCACTTTCGCTCGTAACCAGTCATTGATATCTACATGCTATAAGATTCAGGTGAGGATAATTCACCAATGATGTGATCAGCGGAAATATGTGTCTATACAAATTTTTATTGTGGGTCTCATTCATTGTGATTATATTGTTTAGCCCTCCATCACTAGGTCAGTTAATGTTTGGTCTACCAGCGTACCTTCAACATATTTGCTTCAAAATGCATTAAAACATCATTATTTATGTAGAGGTACCTGCTCTTTGCATAAGATCAAATAACACGTTGCATCCGAGTATACAAGCATGTTGTAACTATGACGATGTTCAACGTGAAATTAATCAATGTTATTTAAAATTTAATTTTTGACATTATCTGTACTTCAGTTGTAACCGGAAATTCTTTCAAATAATTGTCATTATAAATGCAAATCCACATATGTGGCACATATTCATTCAGAATGCTCATAAGTACAATAACATTCCAAACTAGTCGCGTTAAACCGCGATGGAAAATACGTAGCTGAAACAGTTAGTTTTGAAAATAACGCTTTCAAATGGCGTTCTAAAATGACGCTTTCAAATGGCGTTCATAGATGGCGCTTTCAAATGGCGTTCATAAATGGCGCTTTCAATGCATGTGACCTCTTTTTGACCTCTACAGGTAAAATAACGCGATTTGACCCATAATTCCTGAAGGTAAAATGATCAGCGTTCAATTCTCTATCAGAATCCATGAAGAAAAAAAATTGCCATTTAAAAAGCATGTGACCTGTCTCTGACCCATACTCCCACCCCTGTTGCCCAAATGAACTGAAACTCTGCACATGTCGTCCTTGTCACCAAAGGTACCTGTGTGCCAAGTTTCGACAAAATCCGTCAAACCGTATCAGAGTTATAGCGCGAACGGACAGACAGACAGACGGACAAACAAACTAAAATTATAACTTCGTTTCAGCTACGTAACAAATACCCGTAACATTAACCCGCTCGAGCCAATAAGTAATTGGAAAAGAATTCAAAGTAATCAATACACATATATAGTAATGATTGCTAGAATTCGAGTAACGTAACAAATTTAATAAACTGAGTAAGATTTAGTAACTATTTGTTTTGGCTTCACACAATTGTCAAAGCGGGTTGGCGCACTTACATTAATGGTATTCGTACTTGTTCCTATACACATATTGAATTGAAATTCAAATGCGTGAGATGAGAGATGAACAAGCCCAACTCAAATTATTAAACTTTCAATACATATTTGCAATTTCTAGCTTATTTCACGTATCGGTTAGACATTCAAAAATATTGTCATATAACATCAACATTATTAACTACCGAAAGCATGAAATGCTTGAAAGGCAGTTATAGCGATTGATCTGTTTGTCTGTCTGACTGTCTTTCTGTCTGTCTGTCCGTGAAAACTCTAGCTTTCCTCCACGTTGACCGATTTGGCCCAAATTTGGCATAGATGTACCTTGGCACAAGGCCGCGACACCTATTGATTTTCAGCCATTCACCTCGTCACTGACCGGAAATATAGGGGTCAGCGTCGTGGGGGTGGTAGTGGTGACAATGGAGTAAAAAATATTGTCTTAATAGATAGAGGAGTTCAATGCAATAATTTTTTGCCAAGGAACTATAGGTCACATCGGTCAAATGGCGGTGGGGTGGGCCCTGCAAATTATGGGGGCCTCCAGTCGTCAAAAAATGTTATTCCATTAATCGATGGGGATGCTTAATTTGAGGTTTGCTGACTTAGGATGATGGTCAAATACGTACCTAATGTGCTATTTTTGCATGAGCACTCTTCCGGTAGTTATATATTAAAGGTTACACCTTACTAGTTTATTTATTTGTTCATTCCTGATATATTACATTCAACGATAAAACAAGATAAATTGCTGACATCATTGTGCTTAAGCTTATCATGCTTTATTGGTAACGTAATCAATACAATTTAATGTAAACAATCGTAACTCTTTCCATGAAACGTCACTTCAGGATGCAATATAGTATGTGCAAAACGGTTGTTCTAACATACAGTTTGTCTTAAAATCGGCCTAATCATTTTCTGCTCGCCAGTAAGGCCTTTATTGTAAGCTCCATAATTGCTTTCGCATAGGTAAACTGCGACATTCGCCCAATGACAAGAACGTTTCGATAAGGAATTATAACCAATGCGATTTGTATAATGGGAACATAACACATAGCACTGGCAACTTATTGCAGTATTCTAATTCAACTAAAATAAAGTTTCAACAGATTTAGGCAATGTGCACATCGTTTATAACTAGAATGTCTAAATATAACTTCGATCTGTAATGTCTTACCTACCTGACCAGTCCAACAATTTAGCGAGTTTGTATGCAAATAATGAAATACGTTGTCATTGTGGTCATCATCTGAAAATCAACGTTGTATGGAAATTAAACTGCTGTCGAGAGCCATTATGGTTATATGAATAAAATACTTACGCTGGCCACAAATCTATATGTGATTGGGAACACATTGCTGGCCTTCACAGCTATTACATTATGATTAACAACATCCAACATTATTGCCACGTCCTCATGAGGTTGAACCATTTTCCTATTCCTGCTATCGAGCAACCATTCCTTCAGCTCTCCTACTTTACTATTAAAATCCGCCATGAAAAACAAAATCAGTGCGGACACCAGGAAATAGTACACTATCTGCACTAAACTACCCATACTTGAATACTGACCAACTCCGGAGAGGATATTCTCTATTCCCAGTACAACAAAAAGCACCGATTCGACTGCAAAACAACTTATTATGTTGCCCTCAAGTTTGTTTACCTCTTTCGTAATTTCTCGCAGTAAATAAATTTGCTTGGCAACCTGGCGTCCAATTAAATCTCCCGAATGTGCGCTGAGACCATGGCTACTATTATTGGTCATTAGAAACGTGGAGAACGATTTTCCTATTTTCCACAGGCACAGTCCGGCCAAAAGTAAGAAAAGGCGGCTATACGTCGTATTTATATCGGCGTGGACGAAAACAATTGACAACAAAATACGAACTGGCAACCTCTGACCAGAGGAAATGTTGATTCCCAGAATTACTCCGAAAGGAATGGTCAAGCAGCAATTGACAACCAACAGTATTCGTAGAAACGTTTTGTTCATACAATATGACGGGGACACATTAAACTCCTTGCCAACAAGCTCCAATGTTTTCGCAATAGCTACCAAAATATTCTTTGAAGCCCAAACGCTGTGCATCCACAAAAGTCGTTGGACAATAAATATAATGGCCACAGTTAGTTGGAAGTACGACACAGGATTTGTTGGGTCAGAGGAGTACAATCCTTGGCACTGCGATAGATAACTGAGCACATCAAGACATGTTAGAAACCCACAAACAGCTTTCTGTACGGGGTGTACCGATATGAATATTGATGCCTGTCTCAAAGGTAATTTATGCAGCCGATAAGGTGAAATCAACAAATAGAATGAAAATTGTTGCGGAACAGTAAGACAATTCAAAAGATTGGTGTTGCGTTTAGGGGTAAGTGGGTTAGCTTCCACATCTTTCATTTTTAGGACGATGTAACCAGTATGTGTGGAGTGATGAAAATCGGACGGAACGCTGTTGTAAGGACGTAACACAAGCTCGCAGTGCAACGAGGGCAAGTACTGTTCAATCAATTAATGACACACTATTCATATCTGTTAATTGATTAATAAAATTAATTACGGACACACTATTAAATGCTGATGGACGTACTCAAAATGTGACTTTCATATTATTTATTCACTAGCGTAGTCTTATATACGATTAGTTTTCGATAATATGTAGCGATCTAGTCAAAAACATCTCTCCACTTGATGAAGTGCAAATTTAATTGCATAAAACCAATCAAACTAAATAGGAAACTGTTGCTTCATTTAGGTAGCAGTTTTTAATTAGTTCGCAACAAATACCAATATGAATCACAACCAGGCTGACCCTCATAATGTTTGGTAAGTAGGAGATAGTAATTCTTCCCGTTCGTGTTTTGTGGATAGTATAATCCGCATAAACGTGATCAATAGTCAAACATCTAGGTGGTTAACATTACAAAGGACATTTTCGTTGACACGTGGCATCATTTGCTAGTTTAGTCACTTGAATATGGATGGTCTGTAAAAGAACTAGTCATCTTTCCACGCATTTTAAAGGTAATGAAATGTCGATAAAATATAGGGCGTGACGGTCCTACGTACGAGTTATATGTTTACCTAGTTTGTGATTATTATTAATTTGGAACTAATTGAAATGCTTGGATGTTCCGCTGAACTACGTTAAGGTATACCAAACTAAAATGGCATCACATATATGAAGTGACACTATTAATAATATTCCCACATGTCAAATATGGACTGTGGTTCACAAAATTTGAAGGTTAACTGATAATTAGCAGGTATATTTTGATGCTCTGTGCATATTTTTATTACTCATTATCTTGATGAATTTAAATTTTAATATTAAAAAGGTTTAACCGCCCGGTCACGTGTAGCCTATTATTGCAGAACCAGTATTTAAATAAACAGTATGGTGGCGGGAACGATAAATTATTTTATGATACACTAGTCGTGACAGGAAAATGCCGTATTCATTCTTTAGCAATGCTAATTAATTATAACAAAAACTCAATTAAATGGATGCACGAAGAATACGAAATTAATGCATTTTTGACTCCCGAGAACGTCAAACGATCTCTCCGTATCCCACTCTCGCATCGAATTAGGTTGAGCGGTATTTTCAGTTTCCGTAATTATTATTTGGGGTACTATGAAACCGTCGCCTGGATTGACATCTTCATTTGTAGCCGCAATGAGCCGGATATGTAGTTTGGAAGCTAGCACTTTAACTCGCACGTATTCGTATTGAAGGATATATAGAAACTCGCTTCCGAGCAGGCAAAACTTGGAAAGTAGATCTGGAAAAAGGACATTTAACCGGAATTGTGTTTTGGTAGGCTGTTGTAAACACGTACAACAAATATTTGGTTTGAAAATGTTTACAGTTACAGTTTACTATAGGAACTTTTTATATATATTAAAGGCTGAGAATAGCTACGTTAATTATACAAGTTCATCAATACACGCAATTACTAATAACATAGACGCGATGAAATGGTCTAAATGCTTTGTTTGCGGAGCAATTATTTTGACAAGTCAATTCTAGCATCATAGTCGAATGTTCGCAAAAGTTTCATTGTCTCATAAGGCCATATTTTCAACGGTGGCATTTGTAGAGTTAACCCATATTGGAAACAGGCCACGTATATCCAATACGTACTAAGAGCATGTATACTCAGAAATAAAATTTTCCGCAACGGATTATCTTGAAAAGTTGGAAATTGTTATGTTCAAAATGGGCAGGACTGTAAGGACAAAATATATGCTTACTCAATTATACACGAACAGACCAGATGATATGTTATATCACTACGCACATGGTTAACATATGATTGGCAGTGACTTGACTAGTAAGCGACACGAACTTGTTGTTTTCGTAAGAGACATCCATTCGTCATCGCAAAATAATTCAGGTAAATTTCTGGTATACCAATATATAGTAGTGACTTTCGTAGCAACATTTTTGGTTCGGGAATAGGACAAAAACATGTGATATTCAGATAAATTATTTTTGTGTTACGTGTTTAATTAAATATTGTTTTCAATTCCCCAACTAGGTAAATATTTTATTATTACGAATTTCTGTGCATAACTAAGACAGTGAAGTGATACCACACTAAGATTTGTAATGATAGAAGATGGTACATACATTTCATGGAGTTTCTTGGAGAAATGGGGCATGTGGGTATCTTGATTCTTAAGTTGCCAAACATTTGAAAACATGTGCGGAACAGTTTACGTAGCATACCCATACATTATAAATATTTCAAATTATAACTTAAATCGTATAGCGCAACACGAAGCGGGCTGTTCACACCAATTTGGAATTCAATGCGTTTTATAAGCAATTATAAATTCCACAACCGGAGTAAAGCTTGCACCTGGCTTTGGACACTGTTTTATCGAACGTTGTGCATATGTTCCCGAACTTATTTTTTTAGTGCCTTATACGGTGCATCCAAAATCATTTTAAACAAAATGCTGCACGATCATTTGAAGTTGTTTGCAAATGCTTGCAAACTTGCTACACTGTCATCTAGTACCCTGTTCTCATGGAATCATAGCCATGACAGACTGGTGATTGCTGAAGACGTTGCTCAGTCCAGGAAGATTTTAGTGAAAAGGATTTGGCTGCACAAGTTGCTAATAGCACTCGTGATAGCTCAGGCAATTTCTAAATTGGTCTCGAATAAAGCCTTTGAATTCACCCAGACGGAAAGATTTCTATTCTGCTTCACACTAGCCGTATTAGTCGTATCCCAAACATGTCTTCAAGTATGTAGCAGCGAAGCTTCAACCATTTGCTTGTACGTGAACGGAGTCCTAGATTTTCCGGAGAAATCAAAATGCAACCACAGGAGTTCCAGAGTTCACAAGTTGTCTTTCGTTGCCTCGTTGAATATAGCTCTTGCGTATGGAATACTGCTGACTATTTTGCTCCTCCCAGCTGTACTCATGTATGGATTTTATTGGAGTAACCCATGTACACCGGCTATTGCCGGATATTGGCTACTTCCCGAGTGCTATTCAGGATGTCAAATACTGACAACTGAATATAATGTCCTATATGTTGTCAAATGGTTAATAGGAAAAGTGGTGAAATTAGTCGTGATACTTGGGAACCACTGGATCATGTGCTTCGGATACAACGCGGTTGGATTTGCACTTTCAGGGATTTTAATACTGTGTCCAATTTCACTGTGTGGATTTCAAAAAATGTAACGGCGTTGTATTTATTTTAAGTTTTTAATTGTGTGGATTTAACACGTTCTTATACTTGATTTATTCGCTTCTAATTTCAGGTACAAGGATAACTGGACCAGCAACAAACTTAACACAGATCAGTTAATAATCCACTTTCGAATCCTCCAAGTAATGAATATACTGATGAATCAAATTCAGCAAAAGAGTTTCATTACAATGATAATCGCGATCGGGATTGTATTTCAATCCATCAGTCTGACGATGCTAGTTACTACTCCACCGACAAAGGAAACCCTGGTTGCTTTGGGAATGTTCACGGTGTTCTTTGCCGAATCTACCATGACACAGCTTGTGATTATTGGTCTAATGGCACAAATGTATTCCCAATCCGTTGAGGTGTTGAAACATATAAGACATCATATTCAATTTTCAGGACGGCATGGCTCTGGGAGGAATGATGTTCGGCTGAAAATAAGATATTTGAAAAGCTTTTTTGCGGTGAAAGCGCGGTTTGGGTCCATTAGCTTTGTTGATCAGCTAACGCCATTGAATTGTTTTAACTTTGCTAATAACTGCACAGTACAACTGCTACTATTAAGGGGCGACCGCAGTGCATAGGTTGTGTGTGATAATAAGTTGGTCGTGAAACAGCAGTAAACGGTAATCAATTTGTGTCTCATGTATGCATATGATTACAAATTTGGGTATTGTTATAAGAATATAATTAGGCACTACAGTAGTATATACCAGGTCATTCAATAAGTACTTGCAGCATATTAAGGCCCGTGTATCTCCGACAATAAGTGGTATCATGCAAAGTGGTATATCGCAAGCAATAGAGCAAATCTTGGCGATTTTGGTGCGACAGCTCATACTGTCACGCACAACCCAGTTACTAAACAGCACCGCCTTAACTGGATCAATGATTTCGCACAGGAAATTCACCAACTTTTTCCCAAACCTCTTTCATATGTACTGTGTAATTAAATTACTGTCCCATGGTACATTTTTGATAAACATGTCCTACAGTATCATATACCGCTTAGACCAGATTAATTCAGAAGCATGCGTCGTAGGTATCCGCCGGTGAAAATGCATCAGTAAGTGCACCCGATTTTTTCTGAATCTTGATACAATTTCTATTTGATTAGTCCTACATCCCACAAACTTGAGTAAATTTCTATCGTATTATTGTGGAAACAAAGTCAACATTTGCCATTATATTGTGGCAAGCTAACTAAGCTGTACCCTGTTGTAGTTCGTAAAACGACGATAAGAATTTCTGTGCATGATGGCATTCCACTATAGTAATGTGAGGTGCCCGCATACGTACAACGTAGCATTTTTCCTGCCCATTCAAAGCACTTTTAGATACTTCAGATAAAAGGTCTTATAGGGCTGCTTTTGTTATTCAAATATCATTGTAGTTGTTTTGTAGGCACGAGTTCAAAAACTATATTTATGTCTGGAATCCTGAAAAAATCTTGACAAAAATCCGACTCAAATTTTGTCGGCTCATACCTCAGAAAGAGAGATGGCTCGATTAATGGTATTTTGCACAGGTATTCCTGGGACAGTTCCATAATATCTTACAAAACTTGGACGTCCTACGTTTGCATGCGTCTGACCTATACGGCTTTGAGTCACTGCAACTACTTTTTGAATGACCTGGTATATGCACTTATATTCGTCCCGTTGCCCTATAAAATATCCAATGCCAAGGAGCAACCAATAAAACCAATTAAGCTACCATGTTAGTAGATTGACATTTGTGTAAAAGTAACATACCATTTTATTAAATACAATTTCAACAAATGAAGCGGCTTTGTAATTCCGAAAAAACGCTCTTTGGTAAGTAGCATTCGCCCAAGGATTATCTAGATAGTAAGTGGCGGAAAAGGCTCGCCGAGCCATTGAGGTAGACCTCACTTCGCCCCGAGCTTGCCCGGCTCCTCCGAGTATCAAGCTCGCCTCTGGTCTAGAGTCAGCAGCCAATCCGGTGCTGACAAATCATCCAGCGTGCCGGCATGCCACGGCAGCAACAAACCATCACGTCTTCACTTGAGCCCAAAGACTCAACTCATTCTGATCTTGTCTTCTCACTCTCTCTTCTTCTCCGTTCTCGCTCACCACGAGCACACATTACCAATTATTACAACTTATCTTTATTGTAATGTAATCAATTTATTAACCGATAATAAACCAGTAAAAACCGAAATAACTGCCGCTAGTAGAACCTAATCATTTTCATCATACTACAGCCATCGGAAGTAATCAACCAGTTTGACGCTTTTACTATTGTGGACGTAATCGGACGGCTTAAGTCAACAGGATAATAATAATTACTGGATTTTACTTTGGCAATAAAGGATCACTCATATTAATAAGGAAGATAACTTGATGTTGTCGACAGTACGTATTATTCAGGCTAAAATATGATTTTCAGTTACGGAAATGCATATCTATTGAAACAGTGTGCTCGTCAAGGTTCCATTGGTTCACAGAACACGACCTGTAATTAAGTGGGTTGTCAGATATTAGCTGAAAACAACGGATTGCTTATCCGGTGCCAAACGCAGTAATGTATGTTCCTAACAGCCTGAGTCGATGTTGGTGGAATTGTTATTAAGTCAATGCTACGAGCCAATATTGAAAATGGGTTTATTCGTCCATCTCAGGAAAATACACTTCTCGAAACAATTTTGCTTGACGTATTATTTTATGCTGTTATTATTACAACACAATTGAATTGTTTATGGCAATCTAATTGCCAGAGATTAACAAATATGCCGCATAGGAACGTAATTAAGGCAAATTAATTAAACAGTTTCAATTCGCCATACTAAATCGCTGAACGGAGTATTATGACACTAGCCACTTTATTTATATATGTGTATTCTAAATTTGTACTCTATTATGTCCAGCAACTTTGATTCTGATGACGCCAGAAGGATTAAAGCTTCCTTTCGGAAATGAGATCATTTTACTGATAATGCCTCTGATGGAAATGATGCTGCACTTTTTCAATTCCCTAAATAATACCATCAACGCGTTACATAACCGGCCTCTTTTCTCTACAACAAAACTAGCGATCGACACAGCTAGGCCAACTGCCAACGCCATGAAAATCACAATCACATTATCTTTCATGGAGGGTGCAGTCAGTGGTTCCTTGTATTCCGGAATTCTTTTCCTCTCCATAAAACCAGTCCACCAACTAATTAAATACGACGTCTCAAGTCCTCGTATCCGTTTCCTAATATGAGGTGGTACTAAGCCGTACATTTCCACGAATATATTACTTGTTGTATAAACGTCCTTGCCAACGTCGGCAGGCAGTCCCTTGTTTTGCCTTAAGCCTCTTGCCACGTCATTGCTAAGGTGACTTGGTAGAACAGCAGCCGTATTATCGCATGATAACAACTCGTTGACGAGTCTTGACAATTCCAGCTTTCGATAAATTTCAAAAATGCAATCCCAGTAACACGGCTGGTCATGGATAGTTTGCAATTTATATCGAATTGTCAGTGCTGTCATGTACGTTTCTATGGCATCTGCATGCAATGTGCTTGCACCCATTAACGCTTTAATCATTTTCATGTGTTCCGTCAAATTTAGTTTGGTTATTGCAGCTGTTTTGTTTATGATACCCGAAATCATTATTACTTCAGAGGTGACAGTGTGACTTCCGCAAATAAACACCTGGGAACACATTGTGTTCCACACGGATAGAAAATGTGGTTTCGTTATATTTCCGTTCCTTGGATGAAAATCGGATGTTAGCAATGCGGCCCTGACGTATACAGTAAAATTATTTTCTTTTAAACTACGCAAGTACTCAAATGGTACATGATGTCTTGGAGATATTAAATTGTACACGTTTGTATTCTTGTACGCATTACTAAGTACTATTCCAACAAGCATAAATGCTGCGGTCATCAGTTTCAGTTTTGGATGATTGATTACAGAAATATGGAAGGGATCGCCTTGTTCTACAAGTACCTTGTACAGAGACAAAAGTTTAGCGAAGTCCAATCCCATACCATAAACCCGGAAATATGTATACTCATTCGCTTCTTTCAAATAGCTTGACACAAGAAAGACAAGTGCAAGAAAAAATAATAGCCAATACCAAACAGCGGGATGATACACTTTTATGAACTCTTCAACCGGCAAAGATTTTTGGTGACGGCGGCCACAACTAACAAAGCGCAAGGAGCCGAGTGTGTTTGGCAACTGGATGGTGTACTCATTTGGAGCAGGTGTGTCCAAAATATACCCGTCTCCCTTGAAACCAAACAGTGTCGTGTACTGCGAGTCAACCCGGTTCACAGGTTTTGTTCCCAATTGTCCCGAATGACATTCCTTATATTCACGCAAATCGTTAAATATAAATGTGAAATTTCCAATTACACTCTTAATGAGATACGCGTACACGGAAAACATTTCCACTAGCTTATCGTTTTGTGTTTGGCGTGTCAGTGTGCGTTTATCAGTATACTTATTTTTGCAACTTTGCATCTGACGCCAAAACGAGACTACTTGTATTTCACTGTAGTGATGTTCCATGTCGGTGTCAGGCAAGCTGAGATATATGTTCTCGTGGACTGGATACACAAGTTTCCACAGGAATTCCTCGGAAGCTTTACTCATCCAAATGTTCATTGCAATGGTTTGATAAGTTATGTATTCTGGACATGTAGCACAATGGGATATCGCAGAGACGCTGACAGCTGAAGATGTCGGTCGCGGAAGCATACCATTATCGACATTTGCTATTTCAACCTGCAGATAAATATCTTGGATGATACCGGATTTAGATCTCATTAGTTGTTCCAAATTTGCCAAGTAGATATTAAAAAGATTGCGACCAAGGTTGCCTTCCCCGGAAAATGTTGACGTCAGCTCAAATATGAAGTAAATTTTTGGTGGCGAAACGTAGTAAAGATTGAGTTGTGGAGTACCAAGAATTCGAAAATATACTGCGTCAAATAAGTCATCGCGAAATACGTATTTGTATCCATAGTTTTCCAGGAACATGTCTACTTGTATCTCGCAACTATACGGTTTTATTGAACTTGTGTACAGTTGCTTGTTTAAATCAACGCAGTAATTGGATACGGAACTACCTGGAGAATATCCGACAAAATATGGAGATATTTTACAAGCATGGTGTGCATCGGAAGAAAAGTTTTGCATGAACTCGGCGCTTCCAGCCATTTGTATTGGCAGCCACACTAATTCGACACCATTGCTTAGTTTTCCACCACGGGTAATGATATGGCTTAGTGGTTCCCCTTTCACGAAAGGAACATGGTTGCTTATCAATATTGAAAAATTGATGTTACCTGGAATGTCTACTCCCCGGTAGTTATTTATTGACACCAGACAGCGACTAATTCCAAATGGATTTAGGATATCGACCAAATTTTTAATCATTGGGTATTCGGATTGTCCCAACAAATAATTCCTAAATATTTCCAACCGTAACGCAGATATGTTGTACAGGCACGTTACGCCCAAAATAATAAACATTCGAATTGTTGTGGTCATAATAAATGGATGATATGCCATGGTGTGAAAAAACCATCAGGCGGAACATGCATTTAGAACCTGCTTCGTGTATTAGATAGTATCGTCACCGTCGGTCGGAACAGACTAACCACCATTATTTGGTGGTTCGTCTGAGCAAAAATTGATTTGCATGTGACATGACGCAAAGGTGGACGTACTTATGCTCGAGCATTTGTAATAAAAAATTCAAAATGCGAATGATTTCATGTTCTACTTAGAATATGTCTACGCTATAGAACATTTACGGCACGCGCCTGAAATTTAATTAGTTGGTTGTCAGGTAGATGGAACGTTGACACGAACATGCTAAATAATTGGAGAGACCATCGATTGTACCGAGAGTTAATTAGGTATGTATTGAAGTTGGATATGGATGTATAATATTGCAACTATGATTAATTTTTTTTGGCAATACTGTCTATGTTTAGAGTGACCAAAATCTTTTCAGAAATTTTCATGTTAAGCTAAATAACATTCACAAAGGTCCATTGTTTCATCAGGTTGTCATTAATTGCTTCAGGTCCAACATTTTCGTACATAACAAGTCGTAGGAAGCGTCATGGAGAGTTGTTATAATACGCTTATGAAAGTACATTTATAGTTGCAATTTACATTTGAAAGTGGTATTTTTCCTAATTATTGCTACAAACTTTGGTAGTGGTTAAATTGTTGATCTGTACTTTGTTTAGAGCACGTGTAAAGTTGTTTCTGAACGTTCAACTAATCAAAACCTAAACGCGAAAATCTATATCGGCACTATGATCTGTTGAGGACGCATGGTGTCACACACTCCCCTATCAAAATGCGTGAATTAGATATGATAGCGGTTTACACGGCCAGTTGTCCTTAATATTTGAATGACAATTCGACGCCCATACTAGTCCCAAAATACACACATTGGGATAAAAACACAGAAAAGGATTAACTGATAATTAAATTGCTGATGTTGAACTGTTGTGTTTGGAAACCCAATGGGCAGTTCACAATTAAAGGAAGTTGAATCATGCATCACGATATTGCACGGCACGGTATTTCCGTCTCTTAAACGTGGACATGACAGAGGTTTGCATTGTTTGAGTATATAATGGATGTGTGGTTGCCTATTAAAACCTTTTTTCAATAGCTGCACTTGGTAAATATTTTCAAGAAACTGACGTTATACGTCATCACGTTAAATAATACAATATTTCAAGAAAACCATGATTGTGGGTCTCAAATACGACTGAAAGATAGATTATATTTATGAAATAAAGAAGGATGCATACACTAGGCATGTTGTTTATGAGCGAACGCAATTATATCAGCGTTTCTGACATTTAGATTTCCATCTAATTACATGCATTAGCGCTGAGCCATGAAAGGGATTATAAGGATGATGGAAAACACTTGAAATTTATGTAACCAGGAAATTTACATGCAAAGTAAAGTGAAATTTATTCTATTTAATCGGGAGAAGCACCAACACACATTTAGATTTTTTCTCTATTCACTACCTGATTCAAAGTTTCCTGAAACTGTAGACATTGATTTCCTGTTGGACTGTGCACTCTAAGATTTCAGCATAGAATCCACCTTCAAAGTGAAATTGCTGGTGCATTTTGTCCTCACTCATTCCTTAGAAATTCTCTCGTGAAATTAGGATTATGTTGAACGACCATTTGAATCTATTCGCAAACGCTTGCAAGCTATCTAGCATATCGTCCAGTACAGTTTTCCGTTGGGATGGAACTCATAACATATTACGTACTGTCGAAAACATCACAGTCGCGAGACACGTATTGAAAAGAAAGATATTGCTACACCGAATGATCCTAATTCTTGTGATAGCACAAGCAGTTTCCCAATTACTCTGGAGTACAGAATTCGAGTTTAGACAAACTGATAGATTTATGTTTTGTGTCACACTGGCCGTTCTAGCCGTATCACACGTATTTCTTAAAGTTTGTCAGGATGAAGCTTCTACAATATGTACATACATCAACGGAATCCTCGATTTTCAAAAAATACCAAGGTCGCCACGTAAAGAAATGAAACACTACCAACTATCTTTCATCGCTTCTCTCAACATTGGCCTTGCACATGTACTGGTGTTTACCATACTGCTCCTACCCATTGTTATCGTATATGGGTTACATTGGAGCAATCCTTGCACTCCAGCCATTGCAGGATATTGGATACTTCCAGATTGCTCATCGGGATTTTACGGGTCGTCAGGTGGCCACTATTCGGTAGATGCTGCAAAGTGGGTGCTCGGAAAGATCATGAAGCTAATTCTAATGCTATTCAATCACTGGATATTAGGATTTGGCTACAACGTGGCTGCTGTTGCCGTTTCCGGAATTTTGATACTGTGCCCAATTTCACTTTGTGGATATTTGGAAATGTAAACAAGAGTATACATACGTTAGCTATATTATGGTTGTATTCCAGTTATTGTAACGCTCACTTATTTGTAGGTACCGGGACGCTTGGATGGATGGCAATTTATCAATACAGCAGTTGGTGGAAGAATACCGTATGCTGCAAATCCTTGAAATACTGATGAATCAAATTCAACAGAAGGGCTTCATGACAATGTCAATAGTTGGTGGCATACTGTTTCAATCCATCAGCCTTACAATGCTGATAACTACTCCATCAACAAGTGAACATCTGGTCGCATTGTGTATGTTTTCGGTTCTGTTTGCCGAATGCACAATGGCGTTGCTGGTAATTATTGGTCTCATGGCTCAACTGTATTCGGAATCTGTCGAAGCACTGAAACAAATGAGAAGGCAACCTCCGCTTGGCCTGTCAAACGGTTTCAACAGACACGACGTCATATTGAGGCGGAAGTACTAGAAAAGCTTTTCGGTCGTGAAAGCCCGTTTCGGATCGATAAGTTTTGTGGACGCGCTAACACCGCTGAACTGCTTTAATTTTGCAAATAATTGCACTGTCCAACTTTTGTTAGTTAGAGGTGGCAGTCATTAGTAAGAAACTAGTTTGTTATTTCTGAGTGACTATTACCGCAATTATATACAAGCCAGTGTGCACTGCGTGTATTAGAAAGGTTACTTGCACCGTCTTAATTGTCAATTAATAAAATAAATACTTTGATAATAACATAGGCCAATTGTATATAGTGATGTTGTAGTTAGTACGTTATCTTTATTCTCTAAGCTTGCCGTTAGCATTCGCGGACCGCTTTTTGTACAGATTTTCTCTCAGCATCCACTTGATTGTTAGCATTATTTTCTGCTTTACGAATCCTATCCATTCTACCTCCAAGCGCTTTATTGGAGCTATCAGGGTTTACTCCACTGGGCCTTTGTTGCCCACTGTAAAGTGTATTTCCAGAGAATTTTTCAATATAGCTTGTACGTTCTCCGTGGGTATCTTCAGGTTCGGCCCTTTTGTAAACGCAAACCTGTTCCTTTGCATCGAATATTCCGAAGGGGCATTTGATCTTGATTGGGTAGTATCCGTTGATTACCTGGCTGCATACGTAGTAGTACGATCTGTTGAAATCAAAATCAAAACTGCCATAAAATTGCTCGGAAATGTGGCATACGGCGGCGTGTCAACATGTGATATTTCATTAAATATTACGGATCCTTGGCGTCAGGATAGGGTGGTGTGTCCGCCGTGCAAGTCTGTACCTGACCGGAATTCCCTTCGTCACCGCGACCAACCACTACCAGAATGATAGGTGTTTATAAAAAAATTCATGTATTTAATTAGGTATATTTCGGTCTAGGTATTTTTACCTTCATACCAATTGATTTGGAAGGAGTGACACGTTTTCTGCCGACTGTATCTTGGCCAGTTGGCTTTCCACCATTAGTAGAACCTGTGGTCGGTTTTCCACCGGAAATTGTACCTGGCACCGGTTTTCCCCCGGCAATCGGTCCCGACGGTGGCTTGCCACTTGCCATTGGTCCCGAAGAGGGTTTACCACTTGCCATTGGTCCCGATGAGGGTTTTCCACTTGCCATTGGTCCGGATGCGGGTTTGCCACCTGGGTTTAATTCGTAAATGAATCGTTAGTGCTTATCGTCTTCGCTAATTGCTCCGAATGTTATTGTGTGTATTTCCTTACCATTGTGAGGGAGTTCGTTGCCCTGTTCATCAATGATTCTTACGTGATCGGGATTCAATGGT
Source organism: Sinella curviseta (assembly GCA_004115045.4). Taxonomy (NCBI): domain Eukaryota; kingdom Metazoa; phylum Arthropoda; class Collembola; order Entomobryomorpha; family Entomobryidae; genus Sinella; species Sinella curviseta. Next base: position 38,859,964 of record CM023202.3, on the reverse strand, counting down.
CGATACGTGTTATCATAATCCTCGTCGCTAGAATTTTGTAGGTCAAGTCGAATTGACACCCATTTTGTTTCCACAAAACACATTCCCACTAGAGCGAGGAACTGTAAACAGTTATGCATAATTATAAAATAATGTTTATATTTTCTTGCAATTGTGCTGCTTATTCAATTAATATGTTATCGAGGTATAACCATTGCAATGGATACCACTGTGAAGGGTTTCATCTTCCGGTTAAATTTTTCACTGACACTTGTGATGAATAAATTGAATCAAAGACTGAATAGTTGAATGAATAAGTGTGTTGCTGCCATACTCACTGGAACCGGAGGAGTTATTTATGAGAAGGAGCCACGAAGTGTCGGAAGGCTTATGCCCTCTGTCCGACCAAGCCCTAAATAAATCCATATTCTTTGCTCGGCTGCAGCGGCATGCTGCAGCCATTTTTGTTTTCTGTCGTTCTTTACTTTTTGGTACATTGAATGTACCTGCCACCTCACCCTCCTCTCCTCTCCCTTCAACACACACACGCAACGGATCCTCGTTCTGGGATACTAGTAGCAGCGGTCGGGAGGAGGACGACACTGCCTTCCTGATCTTGGCGTGGACAAGACCTCTCTTCTCTTCTTTATCGTCAAACGAGCTGCTGAGGATTCAGCAGCACATTCTTTTTTAAAATAAGTTTTTCTTTATATTCCCGAGTTGGGAAGTTTCATTAAATAACAATTTCCAGCCATTAAATAAAGTTTCCATTTTCCTTTCATGATTTAGTCTACGAAATAAAGTCAAGTTAGTGTTCCTAATTAAACAAAAGTTTCCTGTTCACTGATCATCTTATTTTATCCACCGTCTTAATTCTTAACTATCATCATCTCCTTCTTCTCCTTGTGGGAATCTTGTGGCATCAGACAGTTAACTATCATCATCACCCCTCACGCCCAGTTTCCCGACAAGAAAAGGCGCCGGGTAAAATCCTGCTAATTTTTCCGGTAAGTGTAACTAAAAATTAATTAAAAAAATAATGTTTTTATGTGTTATTTTCTTGTGTGTTTTATGATTTAAGTGAAAAAAAGGTCCACTGAGGTGTTAAAAGTTAAATTTTAGTCTTCCTTAAAGATAGTCAGTGTCATTAATTTTTTAATCTCATTGGTTTTTTAGTCATGTCAAGTCAGAATACTGCTACCAGTGAACCGTTAATGCTTATTCGTTGGTTAGATGAGAATAATTATGAAGCTGTTGTCCTTGTGAGAAGAACAGTTTTTCCTTTTGTTTATCGTCCAGCAGTTATTCGTAAATTTCAGAAAGTAGATAACCAGTGGACCGTAGTCAGCACAGAATTTCTCGATTTTAACGCGTAGTTCTGTGAGTTTTTCTTGTTATTTTTTAAAATAATTATTTTTCTCCGGTGGATGGCCCGGAATTTCCTGATTCCTTCGCAGTCATTCGAGTTGCCCCTCCTCATTAATTTTCACTCTTCTTTTTCTCATAATAAAATAATTAGGATTGTTTAAAAAATAAATGGATACATAATTATTGTTGAAGTACATGTACAAAGTGTGATTCTGTTTTGGTTAATTATTAGTAGGTCCAGGGTGGTAAAAGCCGTGCATTATTTTTTTAAACAATTTGGTCTTAAAATAAGGTGACTATTGGGTTAAATACTTAAAAGTGTGGTCTCTTGAGTTTTTCAGCTCCTGTGTTCCACCTCCCCTCCGACTTATAACCCGTACGCGTGTTCCACCCCACAACCTTGAACGAGGTCATCATCATCATCATCATGGCAGCAAACGGAGACGACGATGCTGGTAATTTGAATAACGTAGTTATTAATGATGATGGTAATGCTAATGTAGGGAATGGCAATGTACATAATTCTCTGATTCATTTGCCTGAGGCTATTAAATTAGTACGAAAGTACAATGGTAGAACAAATGTAAATGAGTGGTTGCTCAAGTTTCAAACTGATCTGTTAGCCTTTTCCATTCCATTTAAATATGCGGTCGTGTCCCTCGATCGTTTTTTAGCAGACGATGCTCTTAACTGGTGGTTTTCTGTTAGTCATGAGTATGACACCAATGATTTAAATAGATCCGAACAAGAGTTCAAGGATCTTTTTGATGAAATTTCTCAGGACATGCGCACTTTTTTTAATCATTCTGCCCTTCAGGCAGTGAACAAAAAGCGAAACAAAGATCTCGGAAGCTACGGAAGCGGGACCGTAGCAATACTCATTCTTCTGTAAATAATAATTTTGTTAATTTCTTTCCTTTCAATGTTGGTGCAATGCACCGTCCTTCTAGTATTCATGATTTTTGTTTAAATAATTCTTCTTTTGTAAATAGAAAACCTCGTATTATTGTCAATAATGAACAAATTAAGAATATTCCAGAGAAGCCAGTTGAATCTGTCCCTTTTGCCTTGCAGTCTTCGGTTCTTGCTCCCTTTCCTATTTGTTCTCTTGAAGAAGATCGTTCTGATGTAGCAACTATTGCTCCAACAGAGTACACTGAACTTAATGGTAGATCTTTTCCTGTCCATTATCGAAAAAACGCGCATAAGCGCATCATTCTTAACTGGCCCTTACAAATTAATAATCAATCGTTTACTGCTCTCGTGGATACTGGTGCTACTATTAGCGCAGTGCATCCTTCATTATTTTTTAAACTCAATTCTTCTTTCTACCGTCGGTCCAAAATTGAACCTTTTAGTATCAACCTTTCAGTTGATGATTCTAATCAATTTATTGTTGAAGAACAAGCTGAAATCATTGTCTCAATTGATAATATTGAATTTTTATGGCGTTTCTACTTGGTTAATGACCTCTCTAATGAAATAGTGTTAGGCATGGACTGGCTTTCAGCCATGCGAGTAACAATCTCTTGTCATGATCAAAAAATTAATATTGGCCGTGTCTTTCCTTCTCAAGAATTTTCGTTTCATTCAGAACCACACACATCTCCGGTAGACCCCGAGCAAAAGTATGTCGCACTAGACGATTCTGATTATTTTTCTGATTATACTGATTTAAACAGTTCTTTACCTTCAAAGCATGATCCCTCTCATACGCTTCATGCTTTACGTGTTAGGAAGTCAGTGATACTTCCTCCCTTTTCTTTTTCTAAAGTCAGATTAAAGGCAAATAAGAAGATTAATTCGGACATTCTAGTCCTCCCCAAATTAAATACTGATTCAATTAAGCAAATTGCATATGGCTCTAGTGTAATTAAGATGAAAGATGGAAAAGCGTCTACTTTCGTCTTGAATTTGAACAAACGTCCTGTCCGTCTTCGTGAAAACCTGCATATCGGCACTTGTAGTTTATTTTCTGAAGTTTAATTTGCGATGTAGATGAATTGAATGAAGACAGTTCTCAATTTAATGAATTTTTGTGTCAACTTGGGAAGTCCCCGAATGATTCTGACTTTCAGTCAGTTTCGAAATTTTTTAAATTCGGTGAAAATTTAACCAATGAAGAAAAGTCCCAAATTTTGTCACTTTTGAAAAAGTATTCAAGTTCATTTTCCTCACCTGAAAATCCAAAGATTGGTAGATGCCCTTTATTTAAACACAGTATTGATGTGGGTAACGCAAACCCAATTAAGCAGCGTCCTTACCGAGTCTCATTTAAAGAGCGAGACATTTTAACAGAACAAGTTGATCAACTTTTGAAAAAAGATTTAATTGAGTATTCCAATTCCCCTTGGTCCTCTCCTGTAGTTCTCGTAAAAAACCCAATGGTGGCATTCGCTTTTGCGTTGATTATCGCAAATTAAATTCAGTAACCATCAAAGATAACTACCCTTTGCCACGCATTGATGACGCTTTGGATAGGCTAAGAGGTGCACAATATTTTACAACTCTTGATTGTGATCAGGCTTATTACCAAATTGAAATGGAAGAAAGTAGCAAAGACAAAACTGCTTTCATAACGCCTGATGGTTTATTCAATTTTAAAGTTCTTCCTTTTGGCTTATCGAATAGCCCCGCTAGTTTTCAAAGATTAATTGATTCAGTGCTTGGTCGTCTTAAGTGGACCATAGCATTAGTGTACATGGATGATATAATTGTGTTTTCTGATAATTTTGAAACTCACCTTCAACATTTACATACTGTCCTAGAAGCAGTAGCCAAAGCCGGTTTAATTTTGCAAGCCAGTAAATGCTCTTTTGGTTTCAATAAATTAAAGTATTTAGGGCATATTATTTCGGCCCATGGTGTTGAAGTTGACCCCGAGAAAATCAGGGCAATCAGAGATTTTCCTGTTCCCAAGAAAGCCCGTGATGTTCAATCTTTTGTCGCAACTTGCAGTTACTATCGACGATTTATTCCCCATTTTTCACGTGCAGCAAAACCATTGCACGACTTAACAAAGAAAAATTCAATTTTTAAGTGGGATGGTAAAGCCCAACAAGCTCTTGATTCTTTAAAAAGTTTAATGTGTCAAGCTCCTATCTTAGGATACCCCGATGAACATTCCCCCACTGAAATACATTGCGATGGATCTGGCTTAGGCTTAGGCTGTACGCAAGTACAACTTCAAAATGGTGAAGAGAGAGTTGTGGCATATGCATCACGCACGCTTCGGCGTCATGAACAAAATTATTCAGCAACTGATCTCGAATGTCTGGCTGTTTTGTTTTCCATCCAAAAGTTTAGGCCATATTTATTTGGTCGCCCTTTCAAAATTATTACTGATCTTAGAGCCCTTTGTGATCTCATAAATTTTAAAGACCCTAACGGTCGAGCAGCACGCTGGTCTATGGCTTTACAGCCATATGATTTTCAAATTGAACATAGAGCTGGTAAAAAGCATGCAGATGCTGATGGGTTGAGTAGAAATCCTGTTGAGCTAGAGACGGAAGACCCCGAAATTTTTGTTAAAAAAGATGATTCTTTTGATCAATTGTGTAAGTTTACAGATCATAAACTTTTTGCCCTTTGTGCAGTTCAATCTGATTCCTTCAGTAAATTGCAGTATGAAGATCCCAAGATACGACATGTTATAGATGCTCTTCTAGCGTCTCAAAAAGGCGAATCAGTCAAGTTAAAAAATTTAGACAGTTACAAATTAGAAGCTGATATTCTTTATAAGGTTAAATATGACCCCAATAGCCGTTTTTGGAGGCTGGTAGTCCCCGAATCTCTCCAAAAAGAACTTATTTTGGAGATCCATTCGAAAGATGCAAGTCACTTAGGCTTGGAGAAAACATGGAAATTAATTGAAGATAGATATTATTGGCCTCGCATGTTCAAAACTGTTTCTAATTTTGTTCGTAGCTGCAAAGTTTGTCAATTGTTTAATCGTAGAGTTGGTCCCTCTCCAGGTTCTTTACAACCCGATCCCCCTCCAAAATCTGCATTTGCTCGAGTTGGAATTGACTTCGTAGGTCCGTTCCCCGTTACCACTCCAAGACAACACATGTGTTCTTACGGTGGTTGATCACTTGACACGTTACGTAGAAGCGTTTCCCTGTAAAGGAGAAACGAGCGCTGCTGCTATTGAGTGCATGAAAAATAAAATATTTTTAAGACACTCTGTTCCAAAGGTCGTAATAGCTGACAAAGGCTCTTGTTTTGTTTCTTATGACTTTCAAAATTTTTGTAAGGATTACGGCATACGCTTAAAATTTTGCTCCACAGCGCACCCCGAGTCTAACGCGATCTGTGAGCGTTCACACGACGTTTTTCAACGTTCTATGGCAAAGAAATTGTCAAAATAAAAAGATTGGGATAAATATGTAGATCAGGTGGTTTACTCTTACACTATTACTCATCATAAGGTAATAAATATGTCCCCTTTCTTTGCTCTATTTGGCCGTAATCCCCATTTACCAAATGAAAATAAATTTCCAGTAGATGATTCTTATGTGAATTATGATTTTTCCCAAAATGTGCAAAATGCACAAAATATGGCTTTTTATAACTCTGTAGAAGCCCGGAAAGAAAATAAAATTTTGTTTGATAGAAAACACCCTAATTTAGAGCTTTTCCCGGGTGAGTTAGTCGCAGTTAAAATCTCCCAGAAAATCCCCGGACAAGTCCAGAAATGGCAGAAACGGTGGATCGCTCCCTTTAAAGTGATCGAGAAGATCGGTCCCATAACATATAAGTTAATTGACCACCGTCCCATTTCCCAAAGACCTTTACATGGTGAAGAGATCAGAGTTGTCTCCACAAGAGAATTAAAAAGATGGTATAACGATTTTGGTGATAACTCTGTCGTTAGTGATGAAAGTAATAGTTCTGATGAGTCAGGCGCAGAGTGTGACTTTCAAGCTCCTAGCCTTACCTCGATTGTGACCCCCGGTAGATCAAAAATTGAATCTACAAAGCCCTCTGTTGTACAAAGTAATTTTGCTCATGTCGATAATGGTAGTTTTAATATTTCTAGTGTAAGTAGTAAGTTAAGCAATGCTAATTGTACAAGTTCGTTATTTTCTCAAGGCACCCCGGTCTCCGTAATCTATAACGGCGGCGGGGGAACAGTTTATGTTTCTTCTCCAAGTGCTCAGGCTAACCCGCAGTCTTTACATGAAAATTCTCATTCTTTAAGTCCTATTGCAAGTACCTCCAAAGCAGATCCACGTTCTTTAAATATAACAAACCCTTTTCATGAATCGTGTGTACCTATTTCGCAACCTTCTAACCCTTTTTTGGAACCTCCTGCTCTAAATCCCCCAGCACCACCTTCTGTTCCTCCCCAGAGCGAATCTGAATCAGATTCGTCTTCAGTGGTATCGACTCGTAGTAGTTCGAGAGTGAGACGCGCTCCCGAACGTTACAACCCTTCTATGTATTCGGGTGGACGGAAAAAGTTGTAAGTCGATGGTCGGAGGATGGACGACAGGAGCGGGATCACGTAAAAACTAATAGTCAACCGTTATTTTTTAAAGTTATCTTTTTTTTCTTCTTTTTAAAAAAATATATGGATTATTTAAAAAATTAATGTTCGTATAAGGTTTTAATGTTTGTTGTTCTATTACACTGTTCTTCTGGAATCGTAGCCATGGCAGATTGTGCATGTCAGACGACGATGTTCAGTCCAAGAAGCTTTTAGGAAAAAAGATTTGGCTACACAATTGCGTCATAACACTCGTGATCGCTCAGGCAATTTGTAAACTGACCTCGAATCAAGCATTTGAATTCACGCTGGCTCAAAGATTTATATTTTGCGTTACACTAGCCGTATTGGTCGTATCCCACACATGTCTTCAAGTATGTAGCAACGAAGCTTCTACAATTTGCCTGTACGTGAACGGAATCCTAGATTTTCCTGAGAAATCAAAATCCAACCACAGGAGCTCTAGGGTCCACATGCTGTCGTTAGTTGCCTCGTTGAATATCGCTCTGGCGTATGGAATACTGCTGACTATATTGCTCCTGCCGGCTGTACTCATGTATGGATTTTACTGGAGCAACCCATGTACACCAGCTGTTGCCGGTTATTGGCTACTTCCCGAATGTTACTCAGGATGTCAAATCCTGGCAACGGAATATAGTGCACTATATGTTGTCAAATGGTTAATCGGAAAAATGATGAAATTAGTCGTGATACTTGGTAATCACTGGATCATGTGTTTCGGATACAACTTGGTTGGATTTGCACTTTCTGGGATTTTAATATTGTGTCCAATTTCACTATGTGGATTCCAGAAAATGTAACGGCGCCTTACACATTTGAAGTCTTTAATTGTATTGATTATGCAGGTGCTTCTATTTAACTTAGTTGTCTCTAATTCCAGGTACAAGGACAACTGGACAAGCAACAAACTCAGCATAGATCAGATAACAATTCACTATCGAATCCTGCAAGTAATGAATATACTAATGAACCAAATTCAGCAAAGGAGTTTCATCACCATGATTATTGCCATTGGGATTGTATTCCAATCCATTAGTCTCACGATGCTAGTAACCACTCAACCGACACGAGAAACTTTGGTCGCTTTGGGAATGTTTGCAGTATTTTTCGCTGAATCTACAATGACACAGCTTGTGATAATTGGTCTAATGGCTCAAATGTACTCCCAATCCGTGGAGGTGTTGAAGCAGATGAGACGTCATATTCATTTTTCAGGACGGAATGGTTCGGGGAGGAATGACGTACGGTTGAAAATTAGATACTTGAAAAGTTTTTCTCTGACGAAAGCGCGGTTTGGATCCATCAGCTTTGTTGATCAGCTAACGCCCCTGAATTGTTTTAACTTTGCAAACAACTGCACCGTACAACTTTTACTACTTAGAGGTGACCGCAGTAGATAGGTTGCAAATGATAGCACGTTAATCGTGCAATACCAGAACACGCTAATGTTATATATGATGCACGAGTGAAAATTGGCTTACCAATTTTCGAATAAAAGAGAACAATGTAGTTATATATATCCATTCTGTCGCCCTGTAATACATGTCATGACAAGCGGCAATCATTAAAAGCAAATAAATTACCAGGACATTAATTTACGTTTTATGTAAAAGTAGAACATCATTTAGTTAAATAAAGTTGAACTAATTACGCGGTTTCACAATCCACATATATCGTGGGCAAATATCATATGTCCTAGCAGTAGAAATTTAGTAATCCAGCAGAGGTTAATCAAGTAACACGCCACTCTCCCTGCTCCGAAAGTAAATGTAATTCTTGCGTCAACAGGTCATTAATTATTACTGGTTACATTGGTCTCATAACAACGTCTTTAATAGAACAAGGTAAATAATAGCATGTCTTCAAAATCATTATTCCAGCATAGATATGCCATTTAGTTATGCAAACCACGAAACCACGTATTTATTGATGCAATAAAATGGAAGACATGCTACAAAAACGCGTTTATAGGACCATTTAAATATGCGTGTGGAACGATACTACATGGACACTTCGCGTTGTTTATTGCACCGCGAAATTCAGCCATATTTGATACTACTAGCCAGAGTCACTGTTCCATAAATTTTCATAAAATCAAAGCGAACAGCCAGAAACGCAAATGGCACTTAACCTGCAGTAAAATTAACTGTTATTTTGCGAAAATGCTACTACATTACGATTCAATTATATCTAGTTACCTTAACAAATAAAACCAAATATTCCCCATGTTAAAACATTCGTATACATTTGCATTTTTTGTTGCTCAAAATCCAGAACACGGTCAAGAGCCAATACGGATGTGTATGATTCATAATACAAGGTGTGGGATTTAGGTTATCGTTTTGGAACATGAGATAGGTTTGCATTGTTCGAGTATATAATCGTTGTGTTGTTGAGTATTCAAACTTGATTTCAGTATGTACACTTGGTAAATATTTTCGAGAAAATGATGTTACACAATTTCACGTTAAATAATTTAATAATACGTTCTTAAATATAATCTTGTTCGTCGGTCTCTACGACGACTAATATACGAAGCATATTTAAGAAATTAAGAACGCCATAAGAAATGAGGAAAGCACATACGGAATAAGGAATTGAGGAACATACATATGTAGTTTTGCACCAGCTAATGTAACTTGGGCAGTTTTTGTGATATTTGATTTCCCTTTTAATTACATGCATTAGCGTTGAACATGGAAATGGAGTCTGAGCATTATGGATAATACATGAAATTTATGTAGCCAGGAAAATATGAGGAAAATAAAATGCACCACATCGATTTGGAGAAATTCCTGGACACATGTAGATTTTTTCTCGAACCACTACTTGATTTCAAGTTTCCTAAAACTGTTAATATTATTCACATATTTATTTGTGGATTAAAAGCATTTCGGCGTATTCCTCACAACCACAGTGAACGAGTTGATGAATTTGATTTTCGGTCATTCCTCAGAAAAAAACCCGTAAACTTATCGTTATGTTGCACGACCATTTGAATCTATTTGCAAATGCTTGTAAACTATCCCGTCTACTAGCCAGTACAGTTTTCTATTGGGATGGAAATAATAACATACTACGTACTGTGCAAAATGTAGCCCTTGCCAGAAAAGTATTGCGGAAAAAGATCATCCTACATCGAACCATCATAATTCTCCTGGTAGTTCAGGCAATTGTTAAATTCATATGGGGCACCGAGTCTGATTTCAAGCAGACTCAAAAATTTCTCTTTTGTGTCACAATGGCCGTATTAGCTGTATCCCACATATTTCTTGAAGTTTGCCAGGATGAAGCCTCAACCATTTGCCTATATGTCAACGGGCTCCTTGACTATCAACGAATCTCAAAATCACAAGGTAGCAATGCCAAAGCGTATGCATTGTCTTTCATTGCCACTCTGAACATTGGACTTGCACATGCATTAGTATTCACCGTACTGTTGCTACCAATCGTTCTCGTGTATGGTTTACATTTCGGCAATCCCTGCACTCCAGCAATTGCAGGATATTGGATTCTGCCTGAATGCTATTCTGGATATCAAAGTTTCTCAAGTGCACCATATTCAGTTGCGTGGTTTTTGGGAAAGTTGGTGAAACTCATTTTAATGTTTGGTAATCACTGGATCATGAGTTTTGGATATAATGTGGCTGCATTTGCCGTCTCTGGGATATTAATGCTGTGTCCAATATCGCTGTGTGGATATGTAAAAATGTAAGCAAAATGGCAGTTTTAACACCCGTAAATGAATTAGCATTTTAATATTTGGTCGACTACTGATTCATAATATCAGGTACAAGGACGAATGGATTGGTGGCAAGCTGAACACTGATCAATTAGTCATCAAGTACAGAGCGCTGCAAATTCTGAAAATACTGATGAACCAAATTCAACAGACGGGCTTTATGACAATGACGATTGTTGGAGGTATCCTATTTCAATCCATCAGCCTAACGATGATAATTACTACTCCACCAACAAGGGAAAACCTTGTCGCTTTGTGTATGTTTTCGGTTCTGTTTGCCGAATGCACAATGGCGTTGCTTGTAATTATTGGTCTCATGTCTCAATTATATTCGGAATCGGTCGAGGTACTAACTCAACTGAGAGGCCACCTTCCGCTTGGCTTGTCAATGGGTTTACGCAGAAATGACGTCAGACAGAGAAGAATGTACTTGAAAAGCTTTTCTGTTGTGAAAGCACGTTTCGGTTCGATGAGTTTCGTTGACGAGCTTACTCCTCTGCATTGTTTTAATTTTGCAAATAGCTGCACCGTCCAACTTTTGTTAGTTAGAGGTGGCAGTCAATAGTAAGCAACTAGTCTGCTATTTTTGAGTTACTCTCGCCGTCTTCAAATCATATAAGCTTATGTGCGCTGAATGTATAAGAAAATATATTTACACGATGCTAATTGTCAATAAATAAAATAAACACTTGGGTATCACTTCATGTCATTCAATATACTGTGTAATTGGTAGGTAATCTTTATTTTCAATGCAAGTCGTAATCATTTGCTGACCGCTTTTTATAAAGATATTTTGGCAAATCAATGGTTACCTCCCGTCTCTCAGCATCCAGCTGATTGTTCGCATTAGTTTCTACTTTATGGGGCCTATCCATTCTGCCTCCAAGCTCCCTATTGGAGCCACCACGACTTGATCCACTTGGCTTCTGCTGTCCGCTGTGAAGTGTATTTTTTGGGGATGTTTCAATATATCTTTTTCGTTCACCGACAGTGTCCTCGGGCTCGGACCTTTTGTAAACGCAAACTTGTTCCTTCGCATCGAATATCCCGAAGGGGCATTTGATCTTGATGGGGTAGTATCCGTTGATCACCTTACTGCATACGTAGTAGTACGATCTGTTAAAATGAACAAAATGGAAACTGCAATCCAACTTTTCGCAATATTGCAATAAGCCAGCGTGTTTACATATGATATTGCAGTAAACATTACGGATCCTTGGCATCTGGATAAGGCGGTGTGTCGGCGTTGCAAGTCTGTACTTGACCGGAATTTCCTTCGTCACCTCGACCAACCACTACGATAACGATATATAATTGGAAAGGATATTAGGTTTTTCATTAGAAATATTTGCATGTTGGTTCTAAATATTTTTCGTTTGCATACCGACGGATTTGGAAGGTGTGACACGCTTTCTTCCTACTGTTTCTTTCCCGGTTGGTTTTACAGCATTACTATTTCCAGGTGTGGGCTTCCCGCCGGAAACTGTACCAGGTGCCGGTTTTCTACCTGAAGTCGGTCCTGATGCGGGTTTGGTACCTGCAATTGGTGCCGATGTGGGTTTGCTACCTGCAAGTGGTCCAGATGCGGGCTTGCTACCTGCAATTGGTCCCGATGCGGGTTTACTTCCTGCAATTGGTCCCGATGATGGTTTACTTCCTGCTATTGGTCCCGATGATGGTTTACTTCCTGCAATTGGTCCCGATGATGGTTTACTTCCTGCTATTGGTCCCGATGCGGGTTTACTTCCTGCTATTGGTCCCGATGCGGATTTACTTCCTGCAATTGGTCCCGATGATGGTTTACTTCCTGCTATTGGTCCCGATGCGGGTTTACTTCCTGCAATTGGTCCCGAAGCGGGTTTACTTCCTGCTATTGGTCCCGATGCGGGTTTACCACCTTGATTTGTTTCGTAAATGTCTCGTTAGTGCGTATCGCTGTACTACTTGCTCTTACTTTTATTATGTATATTTCCTTACCATTGTGTGGCAGTTCGTTGCCCTGCTCATCAATGATTCTTACGTGGTCGGGATTCAAAGGTCGATACGCGTTATCGTAATCCTCGTCGCTGGAGTTTTGTAGGTCTAGTCGAATTGACACCCATTTCGTTTCGACAAAACACATTCCCACTAGAGCGAGCAACTATAAACATTCATGTGTAACTATAAAATAAGGTACGCATTTTTGTGCAATTATGTTTCTTATTCAGCAAATATTATTGTCGAGGTCTAACCATTGCAATCGATACTGAAGTGAAGGGCTTCATTTCCCGCTGTAATGTTTCACTACCACTTGTGATGAATAAATAAAATCAAAGGCGGCAGTTCAATTTAGAATGTATTGCAGATTTTCTCCCTTAGAACTCTGAGAATTAAGTATGAAAATGAAGCAAGAAGTATGGAGATGATGGAAATGATTTATGTGATACATAACGCTTCCGTGCAATTGTCTTCTGCAGTTCGCCAGATCTTTTGTTAACATTTTGCCAACAACATAAGCCAATGAAATCAGTATGTGTCATAACTCCTATTGTTTATCGACATCGAGATAGCGGTGTGTGAATTGACTGGTTACTTCCTTATTGTATTGTATTACGCAAAGCGATAATTTTGACAATCAAAAAACTAACAACGAATGATGTTGCACTATAGCAGTATTAAAAATACCTTTATAAGTAAACATCATTAAAAAGTGATATTACTTGACGAATGCTTCGTGCGATTTTGAATTCCAAAAATTATATTTATTGATAAGTGCATTCAATTGTTTTCATTTATATTACCTAGGTAATTAAAGGATTATTCATTATAGTATGCTTTTCGGCAAGTCAGTTGGAATTAGATTTGTGGCAAGATGATTTGCCACTTGCTTGTATCATCTACGTGGCAGATGTTTCGATAAGTCAATTCGGACGTGGTTAGGCGGTACATTCTTGGACGAGCTAAGTTTATATTGTTTACTGGGTACGGTTTTGGGTAAGTCAATTTCGACTTGGTGACTTGGCTCATTTTTGGGTAAATCTATCTCAACCGGTTTACCTGGTGGACTTTTGGGCAAGTCAATTTCAACGGGCTTACCTTGTGCACGTTTTGGCACGTCGTTTTCCACTGGTTCACTGGATATTTTATTTGGCGAGTCAGTCTCATTGGGCTTACTAGGAACATGCTTCTGCAAGTCAATTTCGATCTGGACATTCAATTCAGAAGTTTTCTTGGTACTATAATGTACTAAAGGTGCCGGTGCTTTTGATGTAGTTGTCTTGGTGATGGCAGCCCTTATCGTTGCAGTATTAGGGGCACGTTTTGATGTCATCAAATTCGTTCGTGGTTTTGCGGTAGTTGTTGTTAGTAATGGTAATTGCTTTGTTGGTGTAATTGGTTTCAAAGTAGGCAAAGTAGTCATCGAATTCTGTGGAATAGTGGTTACGGCTGGTGGAGGAACCTGGGCGCTTTTCTTTGTTGTTCTGGGTTTCAAGGTACTGTTCGCGATGAGCGCAAGTGGTGGAGTGCTCTTGGTTTTTTCAGATGCAGGAGTGCTGCTGGTTTGCACAGGTGCTGGAGTTGTCGTGGATGTCAAAGGTACCAAAGTAGCGACGAGTTTTGCAGGCGCCTTGGTAACTTCTGCATCCGCTGGTGCTTGAGAGGGATTGGATTTTGTAGGTGTCTCGGTAGCCATGGTTTTTGCAGGTGCCTTAGTTGCCACGGATTTCAGAGGTGGCTTAGTGGCCACGGTTTTCGAAGGTTCGTTAGTTTCCACTGTTTTCAATGGTGCATTAGTTGCCATCATTTTTAAAGGTGCTGGTGTGGCGCCAGTTTTCGTGGGTATGGGAGTAGCTTCAGTTTTTGCAGGTGATTGAGTAGCAGCGGTGATTTCATTTGCTGGTGTTGCAACTGTTTCCTGTGGTGTTGCTGTAGCCTTAGTTCTTGCAGGCGCTCGAGTGACAATGGTTTTTGCAGGTAAGGTTGTTGTCACCATTTTTGATGATGTTGGGGTCCTAACGGTTCTTGCAGATGGTGGAGTTGTTGCAATCTTTGAAGGTGATATAGTTGCTACTATTTTTACCCGTTCAGGAGCAGCCGTAGTTGTAATGGGTGCTGCGGTTGCGGAAGTTTCAGCGGATGCCGGCGTTTTCCTGGTTCTCACAAATTCCGAAGTTTTTTCGGTCCGTACAGGTTCTGGAGATGTTGTCGTAATTGTCTCGACTACTCGTCCTTGAGTTTTCTGGGTGGTGGTTGCAGGTTTTCTTGTACTCGCTGTAGCCACCAATGATGCTGGAGTACTCTTGGTGGCCAACACCGGTGCTGGAGTGCTTCTCGTAGTTTTTGATTGTGGAGGAGTTCCCGTTGGAGATATCGTACCTTCCGCAGCAGTTTCGTTTTTTCTTAAAGGTATTGAAGTGCTCCGCGATGTCGAACGCGTAGCTGAAGACCTCTGGGTAGTTGTCAAATGTACCGGTGTCTTTGGTGACGGCATTTTAGTTGCAGTGGTTGTCGTCATCGTTGCTACAGCCGCTGTCGTTGTAGTTTTCACAGATGAAGGAGTACTTTTCAATGTGACAGGGGCCGCTGTTCTCGATTGCGCTGTGGTGGTCTTGCCCGGTGCTACAGTTGCATTGGCATTCCCAACTGACACCGGAAGCCTGGTTCCTTGAACGCGCGTGGTAGTGGTTTTTGTATTTGCGTATATAGTCCGAGTGGTACTTACTTCAGATGGTATAAGCAAATGATCGTTACTATCCTCGTGGTCGCCATCGTCATGATGTTTTCTAAGCCGGTCCGCTATCACTGGTGCGTAATAAATCGCATTCGGAGTATGGTCAATAGGCGTACGTGGCACTTGAGTCTCGAGTCGAGGAGTCAAATAGCTTTGTAGTTCATCATCCCCAGTAACTAGTATCGCGTCATTTTTATCATGTTTACGGATTCTGTCAACAATCACTGGGGCAAAATATTCTGCATATGGTGTGTCAATTCGGCCGTAAACACGATGCACCTTTGCCACATTAGCATTTTGTTTTGGAGCAGCGATGGCACATCCGATAATCACTACAGCAAATATCTGTTATGAGGACAAATAATGTTATTCTAATATTATGTTTACTTGTATTCCAAAAAAGTCACGGTCACTCACCAACTCCAGTTCAAATGCAAAATCACGCATTATAGTGTGCTTTGGAACTTGGTTTACGGCAAATATATTATAGTTGTATTGTTTCCATGTTGCTAAACGGACATTAGGCGGTACTCATTTTAATGGTATCCGCTTGTGGCTGCTCAGTGTATCATTTCACGTAATTACTTACAGGATGCACACATTGTTCTTCGTAACATGACGGAAGCTTAATTCCGAAAGAACAATGAAAACTTTATTAGCGTTTGATCGATTCCCCATCATGCACTGCTCTTCCGTGTTTACTAACTGCATGAACATAGGACAAATGTCTACAGGGGATTTTTCGGCTCAGCTGCATGTTATGGAATAGGATGAATAATTGTGTGTCAGTCTAGTATTATGATAATAAATGTATTTTGTTTTACGCACGCACATTGAAATAGTACAGACCGTAACATGTTGCACGTTTATTGTTAATGGTCATGCCATTTGTATAAGCTAAATAGATCGCATATCAGTAACGGCCATCAAATTACCAATTATCATTTATTTGGTCATACAATTCCGCCAACGGCCACCATCGACGAAGTTGCATTACATCTGATGGCGCATATTATTATGTCAATCATTCCTACCATTTCAAGTTGAACAATCTGCTTGCAAATTTTAATGGTTATCCGGGGAAAAATTGGTTTCTAAATGCAGTATTTCAACAGCTCCAAGCACATTTCAGGATGCCTTGCATTATGTATACTTCATCTAAAATAACGTCTCGTGATGTACGTCTCCTTTATATTGTCACAGAAGCTATCTACTCAATTTGATTAATACATGCGCGTGAAATTATCACATTTTTGGTAATTTTCCTCGTCCCTACATGTTCGTAATTGACGAATGAAAAATAATTGTGAGGTACAATACACAATTCCAAAAAATTGAAAATTAATTTTGACATGGCAATGGAACTAAATATTTTTCTCTTATTTAAAAATGTAATATATACTTCTTTTTAAAGGAAATTTCCGTAGATAACCGATTAAACATAGTGAACATTTCTCATTTTATAATAAACTGAATTCTACCACACATATTTGACATGCCTATGGAATGGCTCTGAGATATCGCCAAAATATGTATTCATTTTTGAATATTTTGTTGAGCGGTGGAGTTTGCCATTAGTATTTAGTTTAAATATGTTATTGGAAATATTCAGAATTTTTACTTCATAATATATTATCATATTATATCCGGGAATTTCCAGGAATGTTGTTTTTCTACTACATGTCTCCTATCGTCCCTACAGTATTGCGCAATGTAAAAATTTAACATTGAGTTTAAAGGTCTCTGAAATATTGTCCAACTTGTTTTCCTTTTTCCTCGTCCAACGCTATCGATTGCTCGAAACATGTAGCTTCTTCCTCATCGATTGCCAATCCACTCTTAACGGATATCCAACTTCAGTAGTAGTCAAACCTTGGAAATAGAAACTTTAATTGTTTGGTAGACCCAACACAGACGTGAAAATGATTAGTGACAGGTTATATAGAATGTTTAACGCCATTGCCAAATACGGCAGGAAATGCGGCGCTTTTGCATACGAGTTTGACCTAAAGGAGCGCCACGTATCCCTTTCAAAAAATCCGCACGTTCACAAAGTTGTTTGCAGAAACGCCTACGCCTTGTATCTAACTTTCATCACAGCCTTTGGAATCGCCTTTCATCAGATTCTACTCTCGGATTTGAACTCGGCGCTGCTCACAATTTTTTACTGTGTTGTCACCGGTTTCTACTTTGTGGTTAACTCAATCACCCTCCTGTTTCCGCAAGATATTGTAATTTTTCTAAATGGGGCATTGGGATTCTTCCGATTTATACACAGTATGCACAATGAAGCTAAATTGTGAAATTTTCTGACAAAATCTTGTCACTAGAAAGGTTTGTATTGACACTATTTTTGTTTGCTTTTCAGAAACGTACATGCCAACGTTCAATGCCAACAAGGCGAAATTGAATTGGATACTGGATGCAATCATCCTAACGTACATGCTAGCATGCAGCTCATTAAGCGTCATTGCATTCCTGTTTTGTCTTTACGATCCGGGCGGAGCAATATTTGTTGGATATCTAATACCTACCAAATATTATTCGTATTTTCCAATGGGCGTCGGAATTGCGCTTTGGTATGGCTACGTATTCTATTTACTTCAATTCGGCATCATTTCCGTTGGTGGCGCATCCATCATCTACCTATTTGTTCTCTCGATAACTCTGACAAGAGAATTTCAGCTTAACTCAAATCATGCTTACAAAACATCTGAAAAGTTTCGGGAACCGGTCCATTTATGCTTGTGTTTTAGAGGATTTCAAGTGCTCAATGCAAATGCAATGTGCTTCTTTGGACCGTTTCTAACCGGATTCAATATTATATTCACCATTTTTCCTGTATTTTGCAACGTTTTAATATTTAGGCACTGGGATCTCGTTCATATTGTGATTAAGGTAGGGATATTGCTAAGTTATTTTGCTGCGTGGAACTTTTGGATGTTTGTGCTGCAAATTGGAAAGTATATGTGGGTGCGACAGGATTTAACGTTTGATTCGTGGCGGAAGCATGAGTGGAAGGGGAGCAACCTGGATAGGAAAGGTATGAAGAAGTTTATACAAAGTTGTAGACCTGTGTTGCTACGTCATGGAAAAGTTTTCGTGATTGGCCGAATGACGCAGTTCAATTATGTAAAAACCGGCGTTGTGCTTACACTAAAAGCTTTGTTAGCGAGTCGATAACAAATTCGAAACGAAACTGTAAAAAGTATATTAGTCCATAGTTGATGTATTGCAAGCTTACTCATATTATATCGCAACGTAATAAATAAATACTATCAAATTAAATAGCTTGCAAATTACATATAATAAAACTTGTTTTTTTGCCAGAATCCAACACATCTGGAAATTACTACACGATTGTTTCGTTTTTCATATTCAGTATCTGTTCAGCTTAGCATAGCATAATCCTGTCATCACGTATCAATCAGCATAAACTATGAATTTCGTCTAACCCTGGAAGTATCGATTGAAATAGAGAAAAATGTTCTCAAACTACCAAAATATGAAACGGAATACAACGCTGACTTAAGATTGATTTTTTGCCTTGTTATATACTGTAATCCGTGTAATCACTGCATAAGCATACTGTATGTAATCCCATATATGTATTGGCATTGTTCACACGTCATCATTGCGATGAGGAAAGCGACATGGAAACGACGGTAAACTAAACCATATCCAGTTAAAATCATATTGGGTACTCAAGTAAAATATGAAGCAGACCTGTAGTTTATTCTGGATGCAATTTCATTGTATTTCAAGCTTACTCGTTTGGTCATCATGATTTAGAAATTATTTCATTTGGTAGGCCGTACAACATTTCAGGAAATGACATTAATTTAATTAGCCATGTCCAAGTTTGCTTTTCCTTGTGATGCCAAAATATCCATAAACATTGTAACATGTACACGGTATCTTATCATTGATTCATTGATCATTAATCATGAATGTGCCAGTAAGTATGTTCGTATATTCACATTTACTATTTAGAAAGTGCGTCACGAATAATCTAATACTTTATCGTTTTCGTAGACTCTAAACCGACGGAATATAGTAAGAAGGCAGGTTGAGCGATAACATACAAATATTACGAATTCCATGCTTTTGGAAATTGAAAGCAGATAATATCGTCACGATGTCAAAACTGTCCTGTTCGACATAACCCAACAAAAAGTTTGTGGAATTAGTAGTCACGCAAACATGCAATTTTTGTGTAGAGCTTTTATGTACACACTCAACATCATCAATTGATTTGATTTGTTATGTTTATTGGTGTATAAAACTTTGCGTACCCGTGTTGAATAAGACTTAAAAAGTGAATTGTAAACTAATTACATGCGTATAAACTAAAAAAGGGGATTTGATATTAAAGCCGTGCGGGTGAAATTACGAATTTGGATACCTTATAATTTATATTGTACAAACAAAGCTACACCACAACCGCACATTCACTGACAATGAAACGAACCGAAACTACATCAACGCAAATTTCGGCAAAGTCCAACAATATTTGCTAAGCATATCCGCTAAACACGTACATTGTTTGTGCTTTATCGAAATACAGTTTCCCTTTTTGCGGAAAACTATGTCATTTTTATCAATTAATTGCATGAGCACAAGTCTCAGTTGTAATTTTATACAACATTCTATGACTGAGTAACCCAAATATAACGCCGATAAGTAATGTAGTGGGAGCTCAAATAACTCATTAATGGCTTGATGATACGAATATATATACCTATTCAAGAAAATTACAGTTGGTAAATGACGGCAAGTGAACAAAAAAATCGTCTACGCTATTGAAGCCAAACAAAGGAATGATATCATCATTGTCAAAAAGTTGATGTTTGCTCTCCGCGTAGTCATTTTGTTTGTGGCATGTATGCAAAACTAGACCTTCCGAATATTGCCTACTCATTCAAATGGTAACCTTCCCTTTTCATGTAGTTGTTTTGCGAGCGCACCACTCCCATTCAGTAAACATCATGTACATGAACTGAAACTTGAATTAAACCAACTTCTGATCGAAGTTAATACAATTTTAGGTGAGCTGTTTAATTTCTCTAGAAACAACGGCTTTACCACGTAAGGCCATGTCTGAAAGTGCCATATCAAAACTCACTTCGTTGTGATAACGATTGATGAATGTCGTATAGACTTTTTGACACTAGCAATAGGTCATATGATTTTGCATTGACCGTTACCATTGTTTCAAATGGGAAGTAAGTTTTTGTAAACAGTTTTCTATATTACAATTTTCCTTGGCCAATTAGCTAGACATTCCTTCTTTCAATAACACTTGTCTGCACTGGCAGCTAGGATTGAATAGTTTCTTTTGCGAATCAGTCCCGATGGATACCATAGCTCACATTCTTTTCACCATTTTCGTTGTCATATCAACAACACGCACTGAGAGTAACAACAGGACGTCTGTAATTACAGAATCATCTGCAAGTTTATTAGCCGTTACAACGGCGAAAGTGCTGACTAGTGTAAACTCTGAGTGTTCAGTTTCCATAACAGTCATAGCAAATAATAGTATGATTGGTGCATCGGGCATGCTGGAAGTATTTGCGGAGACCATCATGCCGATTGGAATGATTAATCCAGATACACACTGGAATCGGCTGAAATATTTTGCAAAGAAGCGCAATCCGTGTAACTATGTTGTGAGTGACCTATTAAACTCGGCAAACAACCAAAATTTTGTACCTGGTTTCATGAGTATGCTTCAGCTTCACGACGATCATGATGGTTTAGTAATGCGAAATCGGGACTACTTTGTATTCATAGCTGGCAGCCGCGAAACTGCCGAGTATGTACTATTATCAGATTTGAGAGATAAAGTGCGATACAAAGTGGCAGTGTTTCCAGACAGTACTAAGCATCTTGTGATAACAATTGTCACTGTAAATCCTTATGTTCGGTACAATTATCCATTGAACCTGAAATATAAATGGGGCGAGATAATACACATTACAAATTTTGACAATATTAGTGACTTTTACATTTCCAATGACATCTTCTTCGATTTCACTTGGAACTATCACGGATATCCAATGACAATGGCTGTGCTCAATACACAATTTCCACTTTACGAAGTAACTCCAAGCACATACTCACCTAACACGGTTATCGCAAAACGCGGTTTACTTGCAAACCAAACAGAATCAATCCACCAGAAACTGAACATTTCCATGAAGTTGATTTTGTGTGATGGAGGCGGAAAGTTTCCCAACGGCGCCGTATCAGGTATGCAGTTACCAAACTCTACTTGGATTGGATGTATGGGTGACGTATTATATAAACGTGCGGATTTTGCAATGGCAGCTACAATACTTAGTCGGTATCCTTACGTGGATTTCATTCCAAAAATGAAGTATGTGTTCCTCACTTACGTGAGCAGGCAACCTACAAAAATTGTGTCATGGACTGCATTCTACAAAGCATTTCGAGCATTTGTTTGGGGCATGCTGTTTGCGTCATCCATTATAATCGCTTTATTGATGTGGACTGGATCCATTATTCGTGGCGTTTCCGAATCTAATTTGGGTCACGAATTGTACGATCAAGTGAAAATCTTGTTAAGTCAAGACGTGATATATCCTACCGCAGGATATACGCTATCGTCCGGTGGATTACTCATCATGTCACTTCTAAGTTCACTGATCATTGGTACAGCTTATAATTCAAAACTGACTGCCTTAATGGCCATTCCAGAAACTGAAGCTAATTTTCCAACAAATTTCCAGACACTGTCAATATCCAAGCATTTCCGAATGGGTGCGGCTGAAGAGTTTTTAGTGAGCGTGGGCGGCATGATATTCAAGCGCTCCAAGTCGCCGGTAATTAAAAAGGTGAATAGCCGCATGGAACGGGACGATGATCTGGAAAGTTGCATGAGACGAGCATTAACATCAAACTACGCTTGTGTAGCGTTCAGCTTTTATCTCGAAGTTGAGACTGGCGTAATGTTTGCCGATAATAGCGGATCTAGTCCCTTCTTTGAATCCAGTGAAATGTTCAACTTTTTTGCGCTCACTCATGTCGTGAGGAAGCGTGAGATATTTCAGGACAGCTATGGATATTTTATGCAAAATGCTGATATGACTGGGCTTAATGAAAAGTGGACGAGAATCGACATGTTTAATTTGAGATTAGCTCGATTGAAAAATGGAAGTGAAATTCATAGTCATCAGATAGACGACGGCGTTCAGGCTCTTACCGTATCAAATTTTCTCGGAAGTTTCTTCATTCTCGCGTTTGGATGTGCTGTGGGCGTAATTGTGTTCGTGATGGAACAGTGTCGGAAAATTTCAATTTTGAAGTAATCAAAATTCCGTTACCATCAGCAATATTAACTGTTATCTTAAAATGAATCAGGTTGGGCTACGTTTTATGATGCTTAATTGGTACTGTATATTAATGAAATTCGCCCATGTATTCACGTCTGAACGATAATTGTTCCGATTTTGATCTCTTTATGGAAATTGCTTACTCAAATTCATTATCCCTTCAATGAAATGACCAAACAATTATTGAACTTTCCACAGGCAATCTGATACGTTCAAACATAGCAAATATTCGACAGTGTAGTTATCATATAGTACAGCATTTAACTAGTGTTTATTATAAGTGACAAAAATTGATTTAATTAATATAAATGCCACTTGGGTTTCGTTCACAATACATCCATACATTTAAGTTACTTAGACGGTCACAAGTGCTGTATTGGTTACTAGAGAAAGAACATTACGTGCAAGTTAAAACGCATGCACGTCAAATAATCCAGAAAAATGTTTATGTTCATCCCGTGAACATGCCGCTACCTAAAACACTACAACTTCTAAAAATACCACTTCACCAAGGCAAGCAAGACATTCTAAGCCATTCATTCATCCATTGTTGACAATAAAATATTGTACATTCGTAGTGATACATGCATAATGAATGCTTCTTGGTTCTCTTCAGATTTTCAACTTTGTAATGCTTGTACCTCTAAACAGTTGAACAGCTTACGAACGGTGTGTGCTGTACGACTGGCAATGCTGTACCATGGGATGATCGATCACCTTGTGTATCTCAAACAATAGAACGTCAGTTCAGTTGGCCAAAAAAATGTTTATATAAAGTTTTACACACAAAGCTGTTAAATCAGTTTGTTAGTCGTGAATTGAATTGACATTGAATAGGGTTAGCTTGTGGAGAAGCTGTGGTTCTTTATCTGAACATGTGGCTGTCTGAAAACGAAAAAAGGGGTTCTAAAAATAATTGCAAACACAAGCCAGAGGCATGCTAAGCTGTACCCGTTTTAGTCCAATGTCTTATTATTATTCACATTAGGGATTATATGGTAGCACGAAATTGTCGACTTGGGCAGACAACAATACATAAGATGCTTATACTGATCCCTCTTGTATGTTTCTTACAATGGAAAGGCCATGTATTGTTAGATTGGCATGCATTTTGTATTCAAGTTTGTTTACAACAAACAGTGCCAAGTAACTGAAGAGCTTGAAGAAAAGTCTATTCCTCACTCTGCACAGATTATTATTCTGTATCCATTCTTGAAAGTAGCAGCATCTGCATTTGTGAAACATAATTGTTGTTTTACAAACTGAGTGAAGATGCCCTCCTTTAAGACAATTTGGAGCTGTGTTATAATTAATTGGTTGTTGTCAGCAAGTGTATCAATGGGAGATCCAATAATTCCTCCTCGGCATGCAGATCTGCCGTTAATAAACTACACAACCTTTCCGTTTGGGGGATGGCTGAGTTCATATTCCAGAATTGCGGAGGGCGAGCCGCACGAGATGATACCATGCCAGGTAAGCATTCCAAGTTTCCTCTTTTAACAAATTTCAAATATGCTACAATGTGAGTGAATTCAGCCATTTCCAGTTTACATGGACTAGTTTCATAACGATTTATGTTTATTCTGTTCTTAAAAATAGTACGACCACTTCCAAAATTGCGAAAGGATTGGCGCCCCATTTTGCTGCTGCCGAGCAGCTGGGATTGGCTGTTATTGTGACGACTTTAGCGACTTTGATGGTTTCGACGGATATTGCGACGTCGTGTTTTTGGCATATGACTCGCCACGTGGATAAGCATCTCCCTCAATTCCATGGATTTCCTCTGGTTATCATCGGCATCTGGTACAATGTTTTGTACAATTAATTTCTCTTCTCAACATGAAATAATAATTTGAGTCAAGAGCTTTCACATTTTTACTTTTACTGTTGAATGTAGTTAATAGATTCTTCAACATTTTTTTTAAATGTGGTGTAATTTGATAATATGTTTGACCTATTCATGATTTACCATTATTCAATACACCGCAAGCTTCTTGGATTTGGAGAATATTAATAAATCGCATTGAAAATGTTATACGTTGTGCAATGAAATCAATCCGGTCTTGTAATTTTTTGGTAGGGCACTATACGTTATAATTTTGTCGCGTTACGCCTCAATCTAATTGATTTACATAACCCATGCTTGGACCATGTTCATAACCATTAGTAGAACCAACAATAATGGCACCACTCCCATACGTATAAACAGATTAAATTACTCGCAGTCCATAACGAACAAACTATAATAATTGAGTTTTTAACTTTGCGTAGTAAACATGACGTGCATTACCCAAATTATAAACGCGAGCATCCACATTTACGTATTTTGACCACAAAGTTGCAAAGAGGTAAGGCCAATTTATATATAATCGAGTCAGATTACAATTTATCGTAATCCGAGTCCTGTAGCATTTATGGCTTCCCGAATCATTTGATTTCAAGTAATCAGAATGAAACCAAATTTTGGAAAAAGCTACCAAAATACCAAACTTGTTAATTGTGCCTTGGTTCCTTTGGAAATTGCACATTTCCTCATCCTGTCCCCTTTTAGAATAACGACTAAAGTGGAAACGACGGGGCCAGAATGCGGTACCAGATATACTATATCTAGTTTCCTTCCACAGAAATTACTGAGCTCTGTATTCACCATGTTTCATTTCATCTGCTTCATGTCAATGGGCCAACTCTGGTCCTCCGACATGTCTAATCCAATTACCTATTTTCTCATCACCATTTCGACCGTATTTATTGTGCACAAGTTCCTGTGGACTAAATTGTTTTGGTTTCGTCAGGGTGAAATCCTGGAAATTGTTGAATTGGCAGATATAATTGCAGCTGAGTTTGAAATACGTCCACCAGTCTTGGGAAATAAACTATATATCTTCCTTTTCAGTTTCATAAGTATACTGACTGGTGTTCCGTACGGACTCAGCGCAGCAATGAATGTGGAAATTTAATCCCATTGGGCACGCATTCTGGTAAGCTTTGGTGCCGTGCATGCCAATCTCAGCACAACATTCAACAGATTATTCGTGTTTCTCGTTGCGCTGACTTTCTGGAAGATTGGCCAATCGTTTAGATTGTTTCTGCGAAACATGCAACAGGAAGTAACTGCGGGAACTCCAAGTAACTATATTTGGCCGCAGATCGAGAAAAGGTTGAAGTTGATAAGGAAGTTGACAAAACTGGTAAACGCATCATTTGGACATGTCATTGCCTGTCTGGCAGTCGAGTCCGTTCTGTTTGTTGCCATCGGAACTGAAATGATTTTTGCCAAAGGTGGCCAATACGCAGTTATAAGTGGCGTATTCCAGGTTACCTATTACTTGCTGGTGTCCGTGGTGGTGCTGCTCTTAATGGCTGAGTTCTGTAGCAGCATTGAGGAACTAAGGACTTGGCTGCACGAACCTGAATATCTGAAACTGGTTGAGCCCTACACTAATGTTACCGTACTTCTGGACACGCTGAATAACCATGCCACTTCTTTTAAAGCGAGTAACGCATTTCCAGTTACTTATGGGTTTGTGGCAAGCGTATGTACATACTGGTTTAACATAGCATTTCAAGTTATGATGCACTTTGTTGGATGCTCAGATTGTAATCATGCTTAATTCGCTTTTAGGTATTGACATCTATGGCAACGTATTTCATAATATGTTTGCAAACACGATAAACTCCTTCCGTCAGTACATCAGTATCATGCCAATCTGTGAATATTTGTCTTCAAGAGTGGATTGTGAACGGGATAATTAATACCTAGAGTAATACACACAACAGTTACTAGTTAACTAATTATTAATGCTGTGCTTATGTAAGACATTATTTTATAATATCCGAGAACCAATTAGTAGTCTCCAAAATATTTTAAAATCTATTTCTAACCACAAGTTCAATATCAGCACATTTGTACTGTTTTACTTCGTTGGAACGTGTACGAATAGCAGGCATAGATTGATGTAAATATTCCATAATTAAAAACAATTGAACTATATTCTGAGCAACAATAGAAAAATTGATTAGATTATTAATAAGAAATGGACGTGGTTATTGCGAAACAGGATAGAGCCATTTGTCTGTATTTTTAAAACTAGATTTTCAATTGTAAGATAATTATTAATTGTAAGTAATACCCAAGTTTATTAACTACCGAAAGCATGAAATGCTTATATAGGTAGTTATTGCGATTGATTTGTTTGTCTGTCCGTGTGTCTGTGCATCCGTAAGTCTGTAGACAGTACAACTTTTGCTACCGTTGACCGATGTGGCTCACACTTGGCATAGATGTACCCCACGGCATGAGAAAATTCGGTTTTTGATTTTGAGGCTCCGGGGCCAACCCCAGGGGTACGTAATGTTTCCCATGCATCTTTATGGGCAAAATTCCTTATTGCCTTATCGGATACAGCATTTATGCTTATCATTTTTTTTGTCATCACACCATCGGTCAAATTTACATACTATTGTTGCGGCGGCTCCTTAGACCCTAGGGCCAACCAAGGGTCAAAATATATTATTTACGAAATTGATCCAAAAATTCCAGATTTGTGGTTGGGAAGGGAACTGAATGTTACATTTCTCAATTTCACATACAACACGCTTTCAATAGCTTTTTAATTTGGGTTTACACCCGTCCTAGTTTTGGAATAGCTTGAGCCATTACATTTCGAAATTACTTTTCTTGTCGCTTCCTTATGAAATAATGACGTCATTTCCGCAATGGTTTATTGTACCGTAGCACATTTGCAATGTAAAATCCTTTCAGTCCGATGACGATTCCAAATACAAATTATGTACAAATTTCTGTTTACACTGGTTCGTAGTCATATATGAATATATTCCTTGTGCTTATTGAACCGATCCCATGTGGTTTGTAAGTTATGGAAACGGTATTGTACGGCATGTGCGACAACGGCAAAAGATGGATTATCATTTTACGCACTTCACTTTCGATACCATTACTTCAACAGCGCCCCTCTGAATTCATTTTATCAATTGTTTTTTAAACAATTTCCGGAACGAAGGCAGAAACTATCCAATGTTCCTCCACAAATGATTTTGGTGATCAATATTAGGTCTTCGCATGTAACCGTTGCTGCTAAACAGCTTTCGTTTATCATACAAATACAATTTGTAGCGAAATGGTTTATGAAAAAAGGATTGCAAAATCGCAAAAACAAGCCATCCTCAACTTTAGCAAGGCTTCCAACGTGTCATATTCTTTGTTAATTTGACTCTATTTGATTTTTGTCCATGTGGAAAATAACTGCCTGGAGAAGCCAACACACCAGCGGTGACATCAAAAAGTGCTCAGAATTTCTACTCGAATGTAGCTCCATGCATCCATATTCTCTTGTAAGCGGCATTGGAAAATAAATTTGAAAAATGTAAATCCCTCGTCCTACAGATTCATTATGCTCCAGTTTATAACAACTTGCGATCCCAATGTAGAACAAGTTTAAGGAAAATGGAACTTCTGTGTTTGATTGACAGGGAATTGGAACTATTAACCATTTAATTGAAGGCCACCGAATGAAATGAACAAACTGATGTCGAATGTGATGGCCTTGTAATCTACTTGCTTGTTCCTTTCTTTTGCTTTTGATTGGTTATATTGGTCTTGAATTCAATTCAAAGAGAAGCGCAATTACATCCGCATACGTAACGTCCATCTCAAAGAAAATTGAAAATGTAACGACTCATGAAAGCTGGTCAGATTGCATTTGTTTCTGGTTCCAAACCTGTTACTCTTCTAAAGCTATGAAAACCATTACAGCAATATATTTTATTGTGTTTGAGTTATCGACTGGATTGCAGTGTTAATCCATCAAGATGTTGAGCAAACGATCCAGGAATATATTGCATCTAATTTGCCGTGTTGCCCGGATAACCAGAGCGGCTCCCTTTTTGTTTGACCTGGAATCTCACACCATGTCGATTGACAAATCTCTTCTCGCGGCAGTGAATGAAAATTTCATTGCCGTTGTCCTATGGGACCTGCTTGCAATTGCAAAGTGTCTGCAATATTTCCACATTCACGACATGAATGACTTTCATTTGACCCTAGCATGTTGGGTAGGATATAATATATTTGTGATTGGCTTCTCCATACTACGCTTCTTTCCTGAAGAAATGTGTGCGTACGCTAATGGAATGATACGACTACTCAACCACTTTCATCGTAAGGCAATAATTAAAAACTAAAATGCGTTTGTTTTTTGTTACTTATATTGCATTGTTCTTGCATTTTTCTCTCAGATAATTTCATGACATCATTCAATCCAAATAAGGCGCATGGGTTATTGCTGTGTAAAGAATATGCCGAAGTTATCTCCAGCATCACGTTCTTTGGTCTTTACGCGTGCTGTGTTGTGTATATCTTTTGTGATCCTACCGGCATAATATTGATAGGTCGTCTGCTTTCACCAAGCTATCACACAATTCCTGTCGCTCTCTTCTTGATAGCATTTCAAGCTTATGCATTGGGAACTCTGATTGCTGCCTCTACGCTAATTGTAAACTTGTGTATTAATTACTGCTTCTACCTGCACTTCATAGTCAACAAAGAACTAAGATTGGGGCGAAAGGCATACATTTCCAGTAACAAATTGCGAACCGTAGATAACATTTCAAAAACATTTAGGGCTTTCCAAGTCTTGCATCAGCACACCACTTGGCGATGCCGCTTTGGATTGTACTTGATTTTACTAAACGCCGTCATCATGATTACTGTAATATATATCACGTTTGTGTTAATGCGGTTCTGGGCGCACTTGAAATGGTTCACAAAGGCCCCTTTGGCAATTGGAGATGTTGCTGCTTTGGGATTTTGGATTTTTCTTCTACAGTTTGGATCATTGTTTGATGTTCACGGAAATAAAACTTTGGCTGGTTGGGGACGAATGGACAGTGGCTGCTCGACAGAAATGCGTATTATGAAAAAGTTTGCTCGATCTTGTAAACCTATTCTGTTTTCTTATGGAACGCAATTTGTGATTGGAAAGGTAAGCGTGCTCAAATTTATTTGCGGCGTTACCCGTGGAATCTGTAGGACACTACTAACAATTAAATAAAACTATTTTAAAGTTGTATCATGCCTGTAAGGGTAATATAAGCGTCTTTAAATGAATTTATCCGGCCAAGTTAGTTTTCGTTAAGTTTATAGTGGCAGAAATGTGTCATTTGAAATGAAATGACAAAATTGATTATATAAAGTGGATAACGAGGTCAAAAACATACGTTTCAAGTTTCAGCTCGCTAGCACACTTCTGATAAAATTGACCTCTAGCCAGGTCAACCAATGTCAAAGAGTCACGCGACTACTATTATTAAATTCTCCATCATTGAAAACCCCAGAGTGCAAAGTTTCAGCTCGCCAGCACACTTCTGATAAAATTGACCTCTAGCCAGGTCAACAAATGTCAAAGAGCCGCGCGACTACTATTGTTAAATTCTCCATAATTGAAAACCCCTGAGTACAAAGTTTCAGCTCGCTAGCATGCAGCATAAGGCATGAATCTCCCTGTCGTCGTCCTCCTCCACCACCACCGACAACTCCGACAAGAAGCGCAAAGCAAACAAACAAGCTGAGTGGGTGAGGAGAGGTGGCATGTGCAATGCACATTGTGCATGTATGAACGTGCATCACAAGCTATCTGGCTGTGCCTTTGGCTCAAACTTGATGGCAGAAAATGTAAACAAAAGCTGAGTGTGTATAGCTTGTATAGGCAAAAGCTGGTTGTGCTTTTGGCTCCAGCTGGAAGAGCAAGAAGAGGAAATGCCGCCCCGTACAAGCAATATGCTCACGCAGCGCAGTGGTGTGCGATTCGCTCTTACAACTGAATGGCCCCCGTTCTAATCCCGGCAGAGGTAGTTAGTTTTTGCTACAAAGGAAAAAACAGAAAATGGCACGCCAGGCTTCACTCAGACAAAATGATATGCCCTTACAGGCAAATAAATCCAGCAAACGGAAATCAGACGAGTTGTGATATTCTTAATGTGTAGCTTCTCATCACAGAGGTAATGCAAATGATCATTTTCCGGCATTTACTCATGTTCAATGTCTCACAGTTCATTCTCGCATTTCAATGGGAAGCATTATCCTTAATCACAATAGGTTATTTTTATGCTTCTTTTTGTTGGTGATTAAATGATTAACGAAGTATCAATTACCGCTTTTCAATTGTGTCGTTTTAATGGCGCATTGGGAACAAACAAAGTTATTGTATTCAAAAAAACGCAATAAAAGGCTTACATTAATGTTATACCAACCCATTTGGGAATTCCAAATATTGTCACATTATAAAAATGTCAGACCATCTCCACTAAATCTCAAATGTTTAACTTGTTAGTTAATAAAAAATTCAAAAAGTTGTTGTAAGCCATCAGCAAAGTATTTTGTGTTATTGAAACAATGATAATGTAATTTTATAGACTAATTACGGCAAGACATGATACTGGAGGATCGTATGGCTTGGATGTCACAAAAAAGTAAGCATGTTGTATTGAACGCTTTCGGAGTGGCGAGAAATAAATAAAATATTGCAAAACATGCACACAATTTTATACATTTGCTGGTTCGTTCAATTTCAAGATAAATCCAACAAATGTGATATTCAAAAAAACAGGTGCATGGTGCCGAGTATTTTTGCCACCCTAACAGTCCTAACATTTAGTTGCTCCCAAGCGTGCAAATGATATCCACATTACTACATACTAAGCCACGAGTCCACTGAAGATAAGACAATATAATAGTGGGCGGAATGGGTTGTACTGAAATGCTACGAATATGCATACATCATGTTGAGAGATATGACTAACTGATGCACTCATAATCCAAATAAAATTTACACGTGCGGGCATTCCGTGCTGTAGTTAATTAAATGTGTTTTCAGCAAAGCTCAGTAAACCACCCATAATGTCATAAACAGTCAGGATATTACAATACGTTAAAATATGATTAGCATAATGTTGTACTTATGTAGTTATCCCAATATCGATTATGGCGGTCGCGTGGACTTCCAGAAAGAATTTCAGCATTTCCTCTTTGTCACTGCTACTGTTGAGTATAGTGTGATCGCGCGAGGAAAATTGTTTTGTGGTGTATCTTATCTGGCCGATAAATCTGATAAGTGAAATTTAAATTACAGCGTATCTCATTTAAAGTGTTGGCCTGTGCTTCGTGCACATATATAAACCAGGATTGTTATGACAAGTTGCATAGGATTGCACTAAATTGACCATTGTCATAGAACCCAAACCCATTGGCAAATACTTGCCTGTGCCGCGATGAAGACAACCGGCTATCCGGTTTTCATGCTACTACTTTCGGTAACCCTGGGTTGTATTGGTGCTCAGCGGATGTGGTGTTCTGTTACGATAACCAAGAATCATCTGCAGCTTTTATCGCCGTTATCGCACTTAAATCCAAGAAGCTACATTGTATACTTTAGCCCGTGCGCAGCATCAATATTGTCTCGCCCATCGGAACTACAAAGATTGGTCCTCCTTGATGACGAATACCGCACCACAATACATAACCTCACCCGTCATATGGGATTTAGATATAATCAACCCAGGAATCTATTTCTGCACACGGTGAACAATGTATATTTTTCAACACAAAATATATTCTTAAAGTACAGACAGCACGCCATGTTCTCCTTCTCTGTTTTCATTCTAATCACAAATCAGCACTTTCAAGAGAACATGCTACGGCGCTTTCACAGGAACTATCCGGCAATTAAAGTATTTATCTCCCCGTCCAAAACGTCTCCAACGAGTGGTATCGAAGCGACCCTAATTTGCAGCGATTATTGTGGAAACGTCAAAATTCCATCGTTACACCAATTCATCAGATACCCATCTGCCATGCATAATGACGTGTTTAGTAACGCATACGGCAGACGGATATACGTGTACGGTGTCGGATACGACATGAGCAAGAAAATGCTCAAAACTTGTTCCGACAAGCGTATCAAGGAGACCTGGAAGTGTAGCTACAAGGGACGCCTATTTAGCGCGGTTTTAAATGCACACAACTTTTCCGTTTTCACGGAGAAAAGCCTGCAGGAAACAAGAAACAACGATGATGACCAATACATATTTTGCTGCCATTACAGCTATCATTACAAAAATACTGGGTATGAGGAGAGAAGTGGCCTGCATCTCCACGAGATGTTGACTAAACAGGCAGTTTATTGCATTGGGAGCAAAACAATCACAGGACTGCAAACTTCAGTGTGGCTGACCCCGTTTAATTTGGACATGTGGTTTTTGTTTTTGCTACTGGTCATATTTCTTACTTGCACCATATCAAAGCATCGCTTCAGTGTGTTCACCATGTTTGAAATAGTCAAAGTGTTTGCAGTGTTTATTGGGCAGTACTCTAGTGAAATGACGAGAAAGAAGAAATGGTTCATTGTAGTACCGATTGTTGGGGCACTGATGTCAACATATTACGGCAACGGCATCACTAGCATCATCACAATTCCTACCGAGACAGTACCAATAAGTTCACTTAAACAGGCACTGGAAAGTGGTTTCAAAATAATGAGGTCCAAAAGCGATACTGACCAGCTTTGGCTGGACCAGGTGTTCTCGGATAGACGCATTCAACGTTTACGAAAACGAGGTGTCGTAAACCAAAATGCTCTTCACAGTAACATATGGAGATATGTGTATGCGTACAAGCTGCTCGTAATTGAAGACGACTATGAAATTTCAAGAACTGTAAGAAAGCTAAAAAAGAAATTGCTGGAAATACGGAGAAGGAAAAGGGAAACTGAAGTACGAAAGGATTGTCACGTAATTCCGGAGCGGCTTAGCAGTCATTCGTACTTTTGGTATTTGTATACGGTAAATAGAATGTGGGTGAGCATGACGATAGCAAGATTCAGGGAAAGTGGCATAACCGATCATCTAAAAGGAGAACAGATTTGGTCACTGAATTTAAGAAGTAAATTATTCCAGGAAAAGAGGGATAATACCGAGACCCCTCTGATTGTAAATGATCTCATCGACATTTGGAAACTTCTGGAAATTTTGTACATGTTCTTCTGTCTTTGGTTGGGAACTGTAATTGTGGCGTTTGTTGAATATTTTCACAAAAGTATGGTGGTGTGTTTGTTGAGAGTATATACCATGTTATTACGATTATATGCAGTTTTGTGTGGGTTGTTTCAAGCAACAAGAAATTCAACAATTTTACTACTGCGCCGTTTATTTCCGTATAGTCATGTAACTGGTATTCGTGTACTTGTTAAGCAATCCGGTCCGTAAAGATAATGTCGTGTTGACTAGATTTACGAATAACATCACATTCGCGTGCACATTTGCAAACACTCTCAAAATGTTAAAGGTCAGCAAATTCGTAGTTACCCACTATTCGTAATCCCCATTTGCACCCAACGCATGCGCAAAGTTTACAATGCATTATCGGTTTTATTTTGATACCAGCAATACTATTGTTCTTTGCATAACCCTATGATTCGAGTTGAACAGGGAAATGAAGTTTCGAATTGTTTTGTTCAAAATACAACACTATCGTTACTTGTTTGCCATACCGACGTAATTACATTGAAATGCAATTGATTCATCTTAACCTGGAAAGGAGCCAAGTTTGCGTTTTTAGTAATAAATGGTATAAAAGTCCTAGTTATTACTTATGGCAAACGAATAATAAAATCAGTAATCTTCTTCAAACGTGTTCAAAATTTCATTTGCAAGAATTGTGCATGATTGTGCTCCTCTATGAGAATGTACTTGTCTGCACATAGAAAAGGTATATGGCGGAACAACGATCTCACTGTAGCCTGGAACACAAGTGTTAGAATTTAATATTATGTTCATCAGCATGCCACATAATCCGGGAGCGTGTTAGCAGTCTTATCTTATTTTCTCTATTTCTACACAGTACATATAATGTGTGCAAGTTTGACCATAGCAAGATACAAGTAACGTGGCATAACTAGTTATTTGAGAGGTGAGCAAATTTGGTCACTGAACCGTGTTCGAAAGAACAGTTTCAACATATATGTATTACAGAATCCAATTATATTGGTGTTTAAAAATATACATTATTCAACTAAACATTGCATGCCGAGACGAGAATGTGATTACTCATCTAGGAAGTATTTGCTATATGTAGTTCTGGCATCGGTAACAACACATTAATAGCGCATACAATGCGGGACCGAGATATGTAAAGCAACTATGTGAAGCGTCACAACAATCAGCCGTAATATTTACTATGAGACAAATGAATACTGCACGAATGGTATGCCACAAAACATTACAAATTATAATGTATACATAATTTTTAGAGCATAACACTGATCCGCACTACTAAGCACAAAGGTTGCGCCCAGTTAATGAGGAACGCCCCAGAAAAGCCCATATTGAATTTTGGTACACTATAGTTAATATGTAATCGTGTGCATTTGCCAAAAAAAATATTATATATAAAAATAAAAATAAGTTCGTGGGTTATATATTTTATTGCGTATTGATTATGGCATTGTGTTGTTTACAAAAACTTCATTGTCATTCGCGTTGCATTAAGTGTATTTATTTATCTTCGTATTCCTTATGTTTATAATTAGTTGGAAATAAGCCAAGTTGTTTGTCAAGGCATATGCTATAAAAGGCAGCATGTATTTATTACTGCTACCGTAAAATTTCTTATCCAATTCCCAATTAAACAATTATTGTCCGATTGCCACGTTATGACGATAACGAACCACATAACGGAAAATCCAAATACCACATTTCTTACTTAGTCAAAAATACATTTCTATTTTCTTAGTTTTGAGCAAAATATTTTTTCTCGTGGGCGCATATTTTTTAATGCACTTGCGTCCTCGACAAGCAGCCAGATTTGATTCTGTTTGATAACGTGTGGAAGGCGTGACATAAGGTTTAAATCGTTTCTTTAATGCATCAGCAGTGTCGGTAAAAAGATGAACATTCTAGCTGATATGTACAATTATTACATTTATATTTCCAATTAACTGGCATGATCGCAAACATTTCTTAACAAATGATGTGATTTTGCAATTACAGAAACTGGGAACGTCTCATGCTATCGTTTATGAGAATGTATTACGGATATTATCAAACGCGATGTCGGAGTATTTGCATTATTATTTGCCAGCGTATGGAGAATATATATTGAGCTAGGATGTATCATAGATATACATGTATCATATCATACAAATCCGACTGATGGCTTGATACGCCTTGTATTATGGACACGTGTGTGGACGTCATGTATTTATAAAATTACATTCCTATCCACCAAATCTGGACATTCCACCACAAACCATCTATTACTCTTAAGATCACATGAAATTACCCATGACTTAAAAATGTCATTAGTGTCACGTTCTACTCATGCATGCAGTATTATATTGATTACAATGTGGCAGTGTGGACAGCCTGGAAGACTTCCAACATTCTTCCTCTTTCTTCATGTAGTCCAGTTTAATGAGATAAGAGGAATATAAATATGGAAGATATTATTGAAGCCCTAGGGAGTTTCCTGGAATATTAATACTTCATTATTTATTATATTTGTATAAGTTCAAAGATAATTGATTTTTGTTAATTTGTTGAAGTACGGGCTCCGTTCAACTATACTCTTGACTGCTGCTGCTGTCGTGTAATTGGTCATAAAATTC
The DNA here is from genome assembly GCA_004115045.4 of Sinella curviseta. NCBI lineage: Eukaryota > Metazoa > Arthropoda > Collembola > Entomobryomorpha > Entomobryidae > Sinella > Sinella curviseta. The sequence goes on along the minus strand of CM023202.3, from coordinate 38,823,618 downwards.
GATTTAAATTACTAATTTAATGCTGCAAAATGGATTGCGGCAGCAAGCCAAAATTAAAATATTCCATGTTCGTGGAATCCTTTGTACGTTCAATGTACGTAATGAAATTGGACGTTAGAATTTAATTTACTTTCTAGTAGTTGAATTGAAGATAATATGTGACGAATTGAGATTACTTTCTTTTATTTTAAATTGGTTTTCCTTAAACGGTGGTAAGATATGCTCGCTAACTTATGCTACATTTGTATTTGCTTGTTGTCTGAAATTTGAAATACTGATAGTGTTTCTAAATTTATAAATGGACATATATAAATATATTACTTGACATATATTACAATATCGACATACGACATATTGAATGTGTCGACGCATCTTGGATATGTACGATCACTCCACGTATATCCCAACTATGCAATGATTAACAGTTTTACAGTGCACCTGCTTAAAAACCTGATGTACCCAAATTGTGACAATCTCCCAATCACGAGAATGTTTCCGTCTCTCAGTGAAGTCTGTGGACAACTCTTCAGAAACCGTCTCATCGCCTTTGACTCCATACCACTATTGAATTTATAGTTTGACCAAGATACTCTCACCTTGCTTACCCCAACAGGGAACAACTTGCCGCATAGTAACACAAACGACCAAAGTACTATAATCATTATGCATCCTCCAAGTATTGCACAAGTCATTAGGAAATGCATCTCGGCATTGAATCTCATCAACACAAATACAAATATTGCCGGCATGAAGGTAAACATAATGTGGTAAATGGTGATCAATCGGCCAAAGAAACAGAGCAGGTACTGGTGGAGAATCTGAAACGATCTAAACATCAATTTTAAGTTCTCTGGTTTCCTTAGAGCATCCATTGTGACATAATTCCGACGACCAAGTGTCATTTGAACTAAAAATACATTAGTTGCGTAGAATACATAGGTTATCACGGATGTTCCAAAAAACGCAATATCAAGTAGCGTGACCGTAATTAAGTAACCATGAAAAATGGGCAGGAATATTCGGACAAATATGTACTTCAGCATGATCGCGGGCAGCAACTGTCCTAGGTATAATGGACAACTTGGATCGTAAAGACAATACAGAAATACCATGACTGCTATATTTATAAATCCAATGTAATAGTTGACTAGAATGCCATCCAATATCCAGTTCTGCTTACTCCTATCCGCTCTGTAATTCCAGCTGTATGTGTCTGCAGAATCACAAATGAAATTCAGTATAAGGAGTAATATGCGCTGTAACTCAAGAAGCAGCTTACCTTCAAGTAATCTGAAAAATCTCAGCGTTCCATTCAAAAACTTTAGTAGATCATCTGAGCATGCGTGAACCACTGGAGCAGTGAGTAAGATGAAGACTGAACTTATTAAAAAGAATGAGTTGAAGAGTGAGTTGGTCAAATTGTTGGATTGTATCTTTGGTATACAAAGTAGAATTACCGACATCAACCAACTTAACAGAAGGCAATACACATAACGTACACGTCTTGTCGTACGACTGTCAGAAGAACGTGTAATAGCAACTTGTTGTCTATCGAACATGAATCCATGGGCACCTGATTTATAACCCAATATAGTCAGGGCGAATAGCAATTGGTAGTATCGGCTGCTGAACATTTTGAAAGTTGACGTGCTAAAGTTTCCGTCGGCTTAAGAACGAGCTCAGAGATACTGTTGAGCAATGGGAAATGGCTTGTGTGGAAAAGTACTGCCAACTGTGGCACATGTGACCGCAAAATTAGCTTTTGTACTTCATTTACATTGTGTATCTTGTCTCCATTTTCATTTTAATCCAGAACAAAATTGCTTTTAAATTATATGAGCAACATGTAATGGAAATTATTACAGAAATTGGAAATGTAATCAATGGGGTTATGTATATAATTATAATTAAAAGTTGATGGAAAATCTGTATCAATATGTTATTAAAGCCAATGTATGGACGGAAATAATTGGAAACAAGTAGCCAGAATACGAGGTATGTTCAATACGTATTTGGCCGATTTTGGCGCACCATATATCTGCCGGAAATTATAGTCCTGCAATGTATTGCATATCAAAAGATGGAGATTTTAATTCTCTATCGAATGGTAATTAATTTGTGTTGCAACGCACTGGTCTCTTAGTTGCCCGACGAAAATATGAAAAGACATGAATTTGACAACTGAAAAACCTTGATTTTCCAGTGAACCCTCACATGGCTACAGGCCATTATACAAGCCAGGTTTACAGTGATATATGGCAAATCTTGCATCTGGGGGTTACACATACCTTTACGAATATGATGCAGCTATCACAAATTTCGGTCCGAGTAGATAATGCCTGTGGGAAGGGATCTCCTAAATTTGACATGCAACAAAATGCAATAAAAAAGTTAGGTTGCTATTTTTTAGAATATGATTCCGGTGTTACTCATTAAATCGTTGTGGAGTGTTTCTCCATCGACAGCAATCACAAATGGTCAAACGACCATTTCTCTATTATTAAATGTATTTGAGAAAACGAGGTAAACATTTGCAACTATCACGTATTTGTACTTGAGACGAATAAAGTATTTCAAATTTACCATGTGCCCAGAGACAATATAAGAAAACTACAACTTATGTGACTCTACCACCTTGTTTACTACATTATCCGGACTATGTTTGGTGGTTACTGTCCCCAAAACAACCAAAATGTACGCTCCCAGGGCGACATACTTACAGTAATCAAGATAAAAAAACCGATTTGGTGAAAATATACACTCCGGGTTCTCTGCATGATTTGCATATGAGTATATACTTATATCCATGCCCCTCTTATAGAGGACAAGATTGGCTTTCGACTGATATGCTGATCTCTTGAATCCATCAATGTAATGCAAAAATATGACCGACCAATGTCAGCCAAAAACTTAATGAACATCCCTCGTAATTGCTTAGGAAATGGTCCGTTCTTGTACAATTGAAGACAAATGCAAACACCACCGTGATATATATGGAATCATATTCTGGAATAGAACAAATGTGATAAGGAAATACGTGAATAAATTGTAATTACGTGACAACTGGAGACGATATTTTAATAATTCATTTTGTCATATATTGCTTTCTCAAGACATGTATTTACCCTGTCCCCACTAGTTTAACACAATAATGACAGTTATAATGTATTGGAGCAATTAGTCGTAGTAATGGAAATTTTATGTCTCGGTCGATGATGCCGACCTCGCCTGCTGGGACACTTAGAACTCGAAGACTTCTTAAAACCCGTTTCATGTATCCACTAACCATTACATTTTGAAGGATCAACTCATCCTCCCTCATTCTCAACAGGTTACCAGATATATAATTGAATGAGCAAGGAAAGTAAAACGAATGAAATATGACAGATATGAAACCCACGACAGTTAAACAAACTCCCAACATACAAGTTGAAATGTTGTCGTGCTTGTATCCAGAAAATATTGTTGTAATGTCGACCAACAAAAACCCGAAACAGCCACCCAGGACAATCGATGAACCACTTAATTGGAAACAGGTTAGCACATTTGATGTAATCCGTATATCTTGGTACAATCGGAGATTGGCAGCGCTTAATGGCTTGGGGATATTGAGCTGACCAGAGCAGTCTTCCAGAGATATGAATGAAAAGCCACAATTGCAGTCGTGCGGAAATTGAGAGTTGTCAATTGGCCAATCTAGAATAAAATATGATATTGCATTTAAAGCATAGTGTCGACCAGAATAGTGCCCTTAAAATATTTGCAGAGTATATAAAATGGATCTAACTTAAACATGCATACTACGATTGGGACTGGACCCCACCAGTTATTTGAGGAAATGCGATTATCAGCACCAATGCTGTTGCATCGAATCTGTAAGGTTGATTAGCTGCAGGCAATACAAATTCCATAACTGAGTATAATATACAATAACACAAATGAACCAGATGAAAAAATAGTATTATTCAGTACCAATTATATGATCCGATAGACACACACGATCCTTCTGATATGTCCAATTGTTTATCGCAACCAATTCTGCGGAGTAAAAATAGCCCAAACTGTCAATCACAAATGAGAACAGCATTGTGGCGGCGATCACAATTTGAACTGTCGAGTGTTGCGATGATGGGTTACAACCACCTCTTGTAAATGTACAGCCATGCACAGAGGCCGCTATGAAAACTTCCAAGTTCTTCCCAACCCCAATTCTGTAGTAATTGGATACTCCTTCTCCTGCCGTTTGGGGTATGTAACATCGCCGTCGGTTGTGGAGAAAAATATGATTCGGTGATTTCAGCGGAAATGCCGGCGAATATTATTTCAACATGCAAAGGTACACAAAATTGGAACAACGATCAAATTTACATGTAATAATCGAGCTGGGACTAGTATTGTTTGTACCAAATCATCCTGTAAAACAAGTGAATACATTGTGGCATGTGAATATTCGACATTTAAACATTTCCAATATTACTGTAATTGTACACAGATAATGTATGCGAGTAAAGATTGGATATAATTTCGTATTTTATGTATATAAATAAACTCAGCAAGCTAAAATGTAGCAAAGTGGCGTAGCAGGGACACCCTTAACATGCATCTTTCAAAATAGACCACTGAGTACCACTATAAGGAATCTTTTGTTAAAAACAGAATGTTCTTCATTCCATTATCAAGTTAGAACATAAAAACCAATAATCAGGTATTGCCGTTAAACGGCAACCGTTACGATTAAAATGCCTTCGAATTTGCATAACGAACACTCAGGGGAGTCGAATGATATGCCACTTGCCCTAAGTGACTTTTAAAAATTTCGAAATCGTAACGGTTCCTAACAGTTACCGTTGGCCGTTATGGCTGCCAAGCTTCTCAAATAATACACTTGTGGTGAGAAGCCGTTTATCAAAAACTGAAGTCCAAAATTCAAGACCATTTAAACAGGACCATTTGAAATCGTCGTAACCGTTAAACCGTAACCGTCACCTTCAAAATGACCGTAGATCTGTGTATTATGTTGTTAGACGCGTCGAATGCTATGTCACTTGCCATATGTTGTCACTTAAACAAGTTGACCTCGTAACGGTTTCTAACCGTTGCCGTTGACCTTTGGAGTTGGTAAGCATGTCAGGTAAAGCCCATGTGATGACAAGTCGTTTGCCAAAATCAGAAGTCCAAAATTCCAAACCATTTAAGCAGGAGAGCATAAAATGTAAAATTATTTAAAATCGCTGTAACCGTTAAACGGTGACCTTTCACCTCAAAATGACCTCAGATCTATGTGTTATGTTCATAGACGAGTCGAATGATATGTCACTTGCCATATGTTACCATTTAAAATATTTGACCTCGTAACGGTTTCTAACGGGTACCGGTGACCTACGTATTTCAAAAACACGCTGGACCCTTCTGAGGTGACCACCTATCGATTGCCGAAAACATATTTTAAAAAAGTCAAACCGTTTTTGAGTTAGAGCGCGCACAGACGGACAGACGGACAGACGGACGGACGGACGGACAGACGGACATACTGATCTTATAAAGTGGCTACGCCACTTAATAATCATAAGTGATTGCCAAGAGGATGGTTTTAATATCATTTACCATGAATTGGTTTCAAGTTGACTACTCTCGTAATCCGCTTGGCTCAAATTAAGTTGTTGCCTTTAAATAAAAACAATATATTAATCAAACTAATGAACACAATTCACTTAATCGATTCACTCTAAACTACTTGAATCTGAATATATACCGCCGTTTGAGATTCCAACAGAACCAGTTGACGATCTTGTTCATTTAAAACGTAAATCTAACAAAACGAACTAGAAAAGAAAATAATGAGAATGAACTACAATCCTTCATCAAAATTTTTAAAACATTTCTTTGACGTGGTTTACTGCATGGGACTGTGTCCTTTCCGATTGACCGTGGAGATAAATAAAGGTGTATCTCTGTTCCGAATTTTGAAACAACCGCTCCAAACAATTTTCTGTGGCCTCACCACATGCATCTGCCTGTTGGGTCTTTTCGAAGTTTCCTTCGTTCGAACTCACTCCGTTCACCGAGGGGATGCCATGAATGTGCTTGATAGCGCCCTGAACGCCGTCAACGCGGCATCCAAGTGCATCGTTCTGAAGCGATTTTGGCTGGATGCGTGTAAATTTCAAAATATGCTGAACTACATAAATGCACAAAAAGTTCAAAACGTGTACACGACAAAGCAGATGGCATTTACCAGCACGCTGATATGCCTTTCATATCTCGCAATTGGGATTCTGGATACAATCTACAGACCACGACTGAAAGTACATGCGAGTACTGCTGATCGCCAAGACCTCTTAGGTCGTGCACTCATTCAACTCATTGACAACTTTAGTTCAATTGGCAACGGAACGGATAATCTTAAATATGCTGTTGGAGTCGTTGATGAAATCAGCGCATTTTATAGATGCGCACTAGGAGCAATCCATGACCTATTCCTCCTCATGTCTGGCCTCACGTTATGGGTCAATGCATATGACTTTGCTTTCCAGTTAAAAATAAATGGCGGACCTCAAATGAAGCATCTGACAACCCAGAGAGCTGATGCATTTCAAGCTCCAAAGGAATTCATATTCAACAAACCCTACGTCAACCTAACTTGGGAGCGTGTATCAAATCAGTTCGAGAATTGGCAGAAATGATAAATGATGCCATCGGTGGTGCACACATTACATATGTTGTGATGCGGTCAATGCTAAACTTTGGAGTGACGTTCGCGAAACTATTTGTGAAGGACTTTGAAGGGCCTGTACATTGGTCGTGGTTCGTAAACGTTTACTTGTATTTCTTCAACTGCTGCCTAATTTTTGTATTCTTTGCGGATGTACCAAATCAGGTTGGTCGAATGTCATTGCATAGCCACTCTAGATAATGTTTCAGCGCAAACTATATGTTTTCTTTCTATGTAGATGACTGTATTGAAGAAATGGCTGAACAAGAAGGGAAATAGAAAGAACATTCCAACGGACGATCTATATGTCGTATTCAATGACATTGACTCTCAAGTGGTTTCTGTGAAGGCTAATGGTGTTTTCCCAATTACATACTCTGTGTTAGCAAACGTAAGTTACATTTTTCGAACATTAAATTGGAAATTTGAGCTATACATAAAATTGTGCTTACAATAGCACTAATCGTGAATTTATAAATACTTCCAATTATTTCCAATTCTTGCAGATACTTGGCGTAGCGGTTACCTACTACATCATATGTCTTCAACCTTGAAGAGCAGATTCTTTATTCCCATACCAAATTTTACAGTAGGGTAAATGTTCTTTGAAAATTGCAGCGTATGCTATCCCCAAGAATTAGGTCGACTCAAGGCCATCACAAATTACAAAATCCAATCAGTGAATGTGAGCTGTTTTCTCATGTAATTAATTATTCCAATTCAATTAACGACATTATCGGCCGCGAGAACATACATTCAACAAAATACTTTTATCAGTTATCGCCACACCTTTCTTTTTGTGAATCAACAGAAATGTTTGTATGTAGTTGATCAATTTGGGGTTATATGAATTCGTGTCGTAATTATAACGGCAGATATTAGATTCCGGTACAAAATAAATAATGGAGTACATTTTACTCTGTGGGTGTGTCTGTGGGTTCATGCATCATAATGCTATGGAAAACATTCACAGCCAAGAAAATAAGTTATAATAATATCTGGAGAGTTAAGACGCAATTATGATCAGCAGAAGTATACGTAATAACATTGTGAGAACAATCATTGTTATTGACCCTGGTTATCAGTAGGGAAAACCATCATTATTTTGTTCAATGCAGGACCAATAACACGATCATGGGTTAGGCGCTATCATGAGGAAATTCTAAACTACTCCTACTTTATAGTGGGTACATTTTAGTAATATAACGGCCCTTTATCCGATTAGAGTTTTCGAGGTGGAATATACAAATTGGAACTAATCAAGGACAATGAAATGTTATATGACGACCTTAGAAATGTGGTATTAAATACTGATTATCTGCAACATGACATTTGATTATAAGTGGACTGGCTCGTTATTGGAGAAGGTAACGTCCATCAAACAAAAAGAGTATAAGCGGTTTATATTTTTACAGACATGTCAGACGGCTTGATTTGTACTTGAGTGCAAGTGTATATACACGTGTCAGACGTCTCAAGCAATTCATGGTCGTCAGATGGGCTACGACAAATTTTGATTCGGATGGATATAATCTACAGATATGTTCCTGAGCCTGTAGAACGAGTACAGTTGTCTTATTGTCGCTTCTGTTGCAACAAATTGATTGCAAAGTTTGGTAAACATGCTAAGCCAACGATTATACACGATGATTTACAGACTCGTAAGATATGGGAGTAAATTCGGAGCTTTTGCTTTTGAGTTTGATCCGACGCAAGTACATTTGTCGCCTTCCCGAGATAAGCGCATTATTTCCGCTGTTCGACGAAACATAATCCAAACTATTGCGACTCTGATCGCAGCATTCCTTATAGCCATATATCGGATATTGTACTCTGAATTCAACACAGTATTGCTGACAATGTTTTACTGCTTTGCACTCGGATTATATTATACGCTATACCTAATCCCGTTGTTATTCGAGCAAGACATTCTCATTTTCTTCAATATGGCTCTGGGATACTTCAGGTTCATTGAAGGTACACAATTTTCAGAAATCATGGATATACCATTTTGTTTTAAGGTGGCAATATTTCACAATCGACTTATTAATATTCAAGGAACATACATGCCGAAATTCAACGCCAACAAGTCAAAACTAAACTTGTTCCTGGATGCCGCTGTCCTGATTCTCACGCTGGCGTGCTCAACACTGAGCATAATTTCATTTCTGATTTGCCTTTATGATCCTCGCTCCGCTCTGTTCATGGGTCAATTAATACCGATGCAATATTATTTATACTTCCCCATGGGTATCCTGATTGCAGTATGGTACGGCTACATCTTTTTTGTGCTGCAATTCGGCCTAATTTCAGTTGCCGCCGTTGCAGTTATATATTTGTTTTACCTGACGGTAATATTAACCAAAGAGTTTGTCGTGAATTCTAAGAAACCATATCGCACCTCCAACAATTTAAGGGAACATTGGCACTTACGCCTCTGTTTCAGAGGTTTTCAGGTTTTAAACGAAAACGCAATGTGCTTTCTTGGCCGATTTATTACTGGTTTTCATTGTATGTTCAATGTGTACCCGGTATTTTGCAACCTTTTGTTGCTACGTCACTGGGACCATCTTCAATGGTTTCTTAAAGCCGCAATAATATTGAGCTATTTTTCAAGCTACATTGTGTGGATGTTCGTTTTACAAATTGGAAAGTATCTTTGGATTCGGCAACACAAGACCTTTGGTTCATGGCGTAAGCATTGCTGGGCTGCGAATGACCTGGAGCGAAAAGTAATGCGCAAATTTCAGCGGAGTTGCAAACCGGTTTTACTTTGTCATGGAAGGATATTCGTAGTTGGTAGAATGACGCAGTTTTTGTATGTGAAACGGGTAACTGTACTGACAATGAAGGTACTGTTGATGGGAAGAAAATAAATTTGTTTCAGTTAACTATACAATGCATTTCATTCAATTCGTATACCTTTTCACATATGTAGTCAGCACATAAGTTAAATTTAGCTAGTGTAATATCTGTATACGTTTAGATTTATTAAGGTCGCATTTAGTGTATGTGTAATGCACCAGGTCGGAAAAACATAGACGTTGTAGAAGGTTATCAAGTCCATAATTGTACTTTCGAGTACATGAGCGTATCGCAAGTATATATGATTTTTGAACCTATGACTTAAATGTTAATGTCGCCATGCTTCTAATTGCACGCATGCTGGGCACCTATAATCAGCATGTTCTCTACAAATGCAGATTGTTACCATCGTACAAAATACCCTAGTAACACATTGCTATCTGTTTCATTTTCTCAATGTGATTTAAATAGTAAATGGTTAGGCGTAATGGTGTAGCATACAAAATGTAATGACGAACAATTACTATCGTCGCATATTATTAATTTTTATTTGGTTACCTTGACTTTGAGACTTCCTTGCTAGTCAGTTAAGAAGCCGAATTTTGGGTGAACAAATGATATGTAAACTATTATCCGTCAAGTTGAGGGCACGATAATAATAATAATTTCCGCCGCGGTCACCAAATCTATTGTAGCATAGGGGAAACTTACACGAATGCGCACCGATTTTGAAATATCAATTTTTTTACAATTATCGGCAAAGGGTGGATCATTACAAACTACAATATACAATTAAGTGTTGGGTGGTTACCTCAGATCCAAGGTTGAAAATGCCAGTTTCGTGTAATTCGGCATTGAATTATACAAGAACAAAGTAATCATTGGTCATAAGGACTTTCTCGGCATGAAATAATGCATGTAATGTCGCCTGCTAAAATTGTGCGTCACTGGACTGGTTATAGACTGGCAGCAAGTATTAACATACGGGAACAAATACAGGAAGAAATGTCGATATACCATAAACAATAGCCATACCATTGGAAATTGTCTTGAAAATAATTGTATCTGGGTTGCATATTTTCCCAAAATGATCAGCCAAAGATTGTTCAACATGATTCACGTGGTCATCAAATATGGTTCCAAATACGGAGCGTTTGCAATTGAGTTCGACCCCATACAAGCTCATCTATCTATTTCCAGCAACACAAAAATTGAACCTGTTGTTCGCCGAAACGCAGTCCTAGCACTATTGTTGTTGTCTGCAGCTATCCTGGCAGCACTAAATAGTTTATTGTACTCTAATTTTAGTACTGCATTGCTAACAATGTTTTACTGTGTTGTGCTGGGGCTCTTCTATATGGTATACCTAATGCCCTTATTATTCCGGAGAGATATTGTCATATTCTTCAACATGGCATTTGGATACTTCAGATTCATTCAGAGTGAGCTATGAATTCAAGTTTTAAATATCGTGTGTTTGAGCTTGATCACGTTATATTAAATTGTTGTTGTCGTGTTCCAGGAACATACATGCCAAGTTTCAATCCAAATACATCGAAATTGAATTCGCTTACTGATGCAGCCATATTCATGCTAGCCATTTCCTGCTCCAAAATATGCTTGATTTCCTTTCTCCTTTGCCTGTACGATCCTCGAGCGACTTTATTTGCAGGGCAGTTAATCCCGATGAAATACTATGCGTATTTCCCGATGGGGGTTATCATTGCGTTGTGGTACGGGTACACATTCTTCGTTTTCCAGTTTAGCCTAATTTCAGTCGCCGGCGGAGCAGTTATATATCTTGTTCGGATCGTAGTTTAAAATTAAGATAGTTCAATGTGACTTATGCCAACGCTGATGTAGGATGTTTGAAAATATGAGAAACTGAAATGGCTTGGATTTCTACGTTATTGGAGGTGCTCGTTTGAATAAAATACGCGATTAAAATGCCTGAGAAATTAGTGCATGTAGTGCTGATAAAAACGTTGAAATTTAGGTTGACAATTCATAGAAATATTGAGTCAATTTATTAACAGAAAATATAGAAACAAGTAAAAACTTCTATTCAACCAAATATTATGAGCTCCTATTGTTTGAGCTTGAGAGACGCGTACAGCAGGAGTTGTGAACAGAGAATGGTCAAGAGAAAAGAATGCTGCTTGCTTTTAGACATGAATTTAGGATATGTTGAGTAAACTTGAACTTCCAGGTCATACACGTGTGGTGACACTGGGTTTGAGACATTTGAAGTACATGATTTAACTGTATACATGAATTGAAGTACATAAATTGAAGCGCATGAATTGAACTGAATACCACCCGATAATATGCATAATAACTTGACCAATTCCACTGACTTGACTATGAGTCTGATGGTGGCTTATCATCAGCAACTAGCCGCATGCATTTAAGCAATTTAAGGCAGTCAGCCACGCAGTAGCTTTCTGATGCATCACCATTCACCATACTCACAAACAAATCAGAACAACGGCCAATTACAGATCATTAGCATAATACGTCAAAGTGGATTATGTTAAACATAGGAAAAATACAAAATTTGACAATTGAACAAATACAATAAAATAATATTGTTCACCCTGAACAATCATACTCCCGCACTTTGCAGGAACTGCAAGATTAATCACGATCACCGTCAATGACCGTTGAATTTTCCATTGGCAGAAGGCAGAGACGATGAATGGCCCGCTTGAACTGTGCTTTTGCTGTCTTGATAGAAACTACGCGAACAATGTTGTCGTCACCAGAATGAAGTGCGATGACCCTTCCTAGATGCCATTGAGCTGGAGGAAGATTATCATCCTTCATAATGACCAGGTCGTTGAGCTTGATTTGTGGCGATTTCATCATCCACTTGGGGCGTTGCTGCATTCTGGAGATGAATTCGTTTGACCACCGTCGCCAAAATAACTGTTTTTGCTGCTGCATTCGCTTCCAGTGGTCTAGTCGTCCTTCCTTGACACTTGTATAATCTGGTTCTGGTAGAGCTGTTGCGGGCTGACCATGTAGAAAATGAGCTGGGGTCAAGGCCTGCAGGTCGGACGGATCTGATGATGCTGGAATCAATGGTCTGGAGTTGAGCAGGGCTTCAACTTGGTTTACTAGAGTGAGTAACTCCTCGTATGTGTATCGCGTTGTTCCCATGACCCTTGTTAGGTGATATTTCACTGAACGCACTCCAGCTTCCCATAGTCCTCCAAAATGTGGGCTGTTTGGAGGATTGAAATGCCATTGGATACCTTCAGTGGTGCAGGCATTTGACACATCTTCATTGTGTTTTGATGATCCAAACGCTGCAAATAGCTCCTTGATGACCTTGTTGGCACCGACAAAATTCGTGCCATTGTCGCTGAAAATGTCGGTGGGTCGTCCTCTTCGTGAAATGAAACGTCGAAGGGCTGCGATGAATGACTCCGTCGATAATGATTGTACCACCTCGATGTGTACTGCTCGTGTTGCGAAGCAGACAAAAATGGCTAGGTAACTTTTGATAGTTATCTTTGAACGTGTGGGAAGACGGGTGAGAAATGGTCCACAGTAGTCCACTCCACATTTTGAAAATATCTGAGAGGGGTTGACTCGATCTACAGGTAAATCCCCCATCATTTGTTTGAGAGACTCCGCCCTATGACGTGTGCATGTGGTACATCTTCTTGTTTCTGACCGGATCGCGTCCTTGGCTCTGATTATCCAAAATCGTTGACTGATGAGTGCCATCATCAGTTGCGGTCCTGCATGAAAATGCTTGATGTGTAGATCCCGGATTAGGATTTTTGTAATGTGGTGATGATGAGGAAGAAGAATGGGATGCTTGCGCTCCCTGCTGATTTTTGCATGTCGCAGGCGTCCGCCTACACGTAAAACTCCTGATTCGTCCAAAAATGGAGATAATGGTAAAAGTTTACTTGCTGTAGATAATTGTTTTCCGCTTTTGAGATGAGAGATGTCCACCGTAAAGACTTGATCCTGAACAAGTTTTATCACTGCAGTCTCAGCCTGTTGAAGTTCATCTACTGTGAGAGGTCCCTTCCGTCTACTGCTTGCTGGAAGCCGACAGTTTAAGGAAAATCGAAACTGCCATGCCGTGCATCTCAGCAAACGAGTGTAACTTGAATAATGCAGGAGAAATGATGGTGTCTCATCTGGAACTGCAAGATGAATCTTGATAGGCTGCTGTTCATTCTTGACATCTTGTAGTACGTTGTCTGGAATAGCTTGTTCCGTTGGAGAAACTGCCATGTTGCTGTTGCCATTCCACCAAAGGGGATGATTAAGTAGTTGAGATGGGGTGATGCCACGGGAGGAACAATCTGCGGGGTTGTCTTCTCCTGGCACATGAAACCATTTTGCTGTTGGCATATTGTTTTGAATTTTCTGAACGCGATGTTTTACATATGTCTTCCATCTTGTTGGACATGACTCCACCCAGGCTAATACGATCATTGAGTCTGTGCTGCATCTGATTTCATCAAAGGAATGTTTGAGGGCGCTGACGACTGATTTGATCAATGATGAAAGAAGCACAGCTCCACAAAGTTCAAGACGGGGTAATGTGAGTGGGGTCACTGGTGCCACCTTAGTTTTTGAAGTTAGCAGGAATGCTTGAGGCTGTCTGTCCGTGTAGTAGCAAAGTGTGTATACTACTGCTGAATATGCGGCTAAACTTGCATCACTGAATCCGCATAAAACTGTTTTGACTGGTTGTCCCGGTAATACACATCTTGGAATGGTTATTGTTTCCACCTCCTTCAGTGAATCCTTGAGTTGCTGCCATTCTTGCTGTAGGGCTTGTGGGACTGCTTCGTCCCATTGAATCTTTGATTTCCAAACTTTCTGTAAAAGTATTTTGGCGCTGATGATGACTGGAGCTAGGCAGCCAAGTGGGTCGAAGATCATGGACACTTCTGAGAGAATGATTCGCTTTGTGTAGGTGCTGGAAGAGTGAGGAGGAAGACTGATGATGAAATGATAGGTATCATTGACTGGATTCCAATGAACTCCTAATGTTTTTATGGACGATGATTGATTTTCCTCCAGTGAAATGAGTGATTTTGTTTCTCTCAGGTCATCGGGAATGGAATCCAGAACTGCTTGTGAATTAGATGACCATTTGCGTAAGGGAAATCCACAAGTGTTGCACATGTTGATGAGTTGATGAATTGCGTTGATTGCTTCTGTTTCTGAAGGCCGACCGGACATCAGGTCGTCAACGAAGAAGTCATTGAGCGCTGCTTCTGATGCTATTGGAAATCTTGTCCGCTCGTCCATTGCTAATTGCTGAAGGCAACGAACTGCTAGATACGGTGCTGATGCTGTGCCGTACGTAACTGTGTTGAGTGTGTATTCTCGAACAGGGAGTGTTGGATTTTCTCTCCATAGAATGCGTAATGAGGATGAATCTGCGGGTGTGACCTTGATCTGCCTGTACATCTTGGCCACGTCTGCTGTAAATGCAATGTTGTGTTTCCGGAAACGGAGTAAGTTGTCGTGGAGAGGATCTTGGAGTGTTGGACCCACCATCATGCAGTCATTTGCTGAGAATCCTGATGATGTTTTGCATGATGCGTCGAAAACTACCCTTAGTTTTGTGGTGGTGCTGGACTCCTTTTCCACAAAATGATGTGGAATGTAGAATGTTGGTGAATGTGTTGACTGTTGTTCCTTAACTAATGTCATATGGCCCATGCCTTCATATTCTTTCATGAATGCCACGTACATGGAGTGTTGATTTTGTAGCTTCCTTACTTTCTCCAGATCTCCAACTGGGTTATGGAAATCCTTCTCCAATTTCATTAGTCTGCGATATGCTTGGGCACGAGAATTACCAACTTCTGGCATTGGAGTCCTCCACGGGATTGATACTTGAAAACTACCATTATGATCACGGGAATGAGTAGCTGAAAAATGATCCTGGCAAAGTTGTTCCTCGGTTGTGAGTACTGATGACTCAGGAATTGTTTCTGCTTCCCAGAAGCGCTGGACTTGTTCGTCCAATGTAATGTGGAAAGTAGATATGTCTGTGGCCTCTTGTTTAAGTCCCCCGATGAGCCAACCCAAAGTTGACTTCAATGCATAAGGGCTTTCTTGTGGACCGCATCTTTTCTCCATTTCCAAACATGCGTAGAATATTTCTGAACCTAATAATATGTCAATGTTACCAGGTGTGGCGAAATCTGGATCTGCTAATGTGATGTACTTGAGATGGTCCCATTCACTGCTGTCGAGTTTACTGGAAGGCATCCTTGTTGTGATTTTTGGAAGAATGAGTGCGTTGATGCTGTAGCATACATCTGAATTGAAATGCGGTTTGACTGCAATGGTCACGATTGATGAAGCTGTACCTGCTGGGGTGGCTCCAATACCTGAAATCCTTGTGTTGGTGGAGGTCCTCTTGAGTCGCAGGTGTCTTGCCGTTGACTCCGTTATGAAACTGACAGGTGACCCTCCATCCATGAGACATCGTAGATAATGATGATGACCATCTACATCTGGAACTTTGATGCGAGCTGTTGCAAGTGTTCCACTTTGCATGTCATGTTGCTGCTGGGCAAGATGACTGGGAATACTTGACGCTGGCAATGCTTTATCCTTTTGTTGAATGGCCTTTGAAGGTGCTGATTCTTGGTGAATCATTGTGTTGTGGCGCTTGTTGCAGACATGGCAGTTGTGATTGCTGAGACACTGGTTGACTGGATGACTGCCCATGCAATTGAAGCAAAGTGAATGTTTATATAGTGTGTATTTCTTCTCTTCCACGGTCATGGCAATGAACTTTGGACATCGAAAGAGAGGGTGATAAGTGTCACATGATAGTCTACACTTATTTTGGCGTTGTGGATGTGATGATGCTGCGTGATTAACTTGAATCCTGCGGTCGTGCCTCTGATGGGCGTTGTGTGTTGGAGCAATGGTTGACCCAGCTGCAAGGGCTCGGGCTCTTTGCTCCAAGAAGTCTGTCATGCTGGATAGTTTTGGAATGCTACTATCTGGCAAATGTTGCTCCCAAAGTTCTTTGGAAGACTGGTCAAGTTTGTTAAAAATGATGAATAAAATGATTGCGTCCCAGTGCTGCACAGGTACACCAAGGACTTCTAGAGATCTGATGCATGCTTGTGTGGTATCAATCAAGGTTCTGATTCCTCCTGCAGTAGCCGTTGTATGAGGCGGCTGATTTGTGAGGCGTCTTAAAATGTTAAAAAGCAATTTTCTGTCATTTTGATACCTGTTTGTTAATGTTTGCCATGCGACGTCATAGTTGGCGTCTGTAATTACGATGGTTGATGTGTGGCGAGCTGCTTCTCCAATGAGGTAGGATTTGAGGTAAGTTAACTTCTGTGCTTTAGACAAACTGGCATTTTTGTCTATTGCTCTCTCTAACATGTCCCTGAATGCAATCCATTCCTCCAACTTTCCGCTGAATTGTGGGATCTCGAGCCTGGGTAGTCTGAAGTCTACTGCTTGGGCTGAGGTAGATGCTGTTGTGGTTGTTGTTGAGGATGTTGACGATGATGATGATGATGATGTAACCGGAAACTTCATTAAAATCCCTCGAAGTATGGAGACATGTCGAATGGCTTGAGCAAGTAGAGTTGGATACTCGTCTGAAAATTCCTTCATGTCATCAGCTGATGGTGCTGATATTTGTAGAGCGAGTTGATTCGCCATCAATTCCGATTGACACTGCTTGGCCATTTCCAAATATTGCTCTGCTGCTGGTTTGTCCATTGGAGTCGTTTCATGGTCAGTGACTGCTGTGTCGACTGTGATTATTGTTAACTTGAGTGTTTCTCGTTCTGCGGTGGTTTTTGCAAAACGGGACATTTTCAACTATTTTAAACATTAAACGTCACTCGATCACTTTTACTGAATGCTAATATTATCATCCGGCTCGAAGGACCAATGTTCGGATCGTAGTTTAAAATTAAGATAGTTCAATGTGACTTATGCCAACGCTGATGTAGGATGTTTGAAAATATGAGAAACTGAAATGGCTTGGATTTCTACGTTATTGGAGGTGCTCGTTTGAATAAAATACGCGATTAAAATGCCTGAGAAATTAGTGCATGTAGTGCTGATAAAAACGTTGAAATTTAGGTTGACAATTCATAGAAATATTGAGTCAATTTATTAACAGAAAATATAGAAACAAGTAAAAACTTCTATTCAACCAAATATTATGAGCTCCTATTGTTTGAGCTTGAGAGACGCGTACAGCAGGAGTTGTGAACAGAGAATGGTCAAGAGAAAAGAATGCTGCTTGCTTTTAGACATGAATTTAGGATATGTTGAGTAAACTTGAACTTCCAGGTCATACACGTGTGGTGACACTGGGTTTGAGACATTTGAAGTACATGATTTAACTGTATACATGAATTGAAGTACATAAATTGAAGCGCATGAATTGAACTGAATACCACCCGATAATATGCATAATAACTTGACCAATTCCACTGACTTGACTATGAGTCTGATGGTGGCTTATCATCAGCAACTAGCCGCATGCATTTAAGCAATTTAAGGCAGTCAGCCACGCAGTAGCTTTCTGATGCATCACCATTCACCATACTCACAAACAAATCAGAACAACGGCCAATTACAGATCATTAGCATAATACGTCAAAGTGGATTATGTTAAACATAGGAAAAATACAAAATTTGACAATTGAACAAATACAATAAAATAATATTGTTCACCCTGAACAATCATATCTTTTCTACTTAACTATTATAATAACAAGAGAATTTGGCATGGGTTGGAAAGGGCCGTATCGAACAGCAGATAATTTTAGGGAGCCTATGAATTTACGTTTATGTTTTAGAGCATTTCAAATTTTAAATGAAAATGCCATGTGCTTTTTAGGGCGCTTTATTACAGGCTTCCATTGCATGTTCAACATATATCCTGTTTTCTGTAATTTATTGTTGTTACGGCACTGGGATGATATTCAATGGATACTTAAGGCGGCAATCATGTTGAGTTATGCTTCAAGTTGCTGCGTCTGGATGTTCGTTTTGCAAGTTGGAAAGTATCTTTGGATTCGGCAACACAAGACCTTTCACTCTTGGCGTAAGCATAGCTGGGCTGGCAGTGGCTTGGAGAAGAAAATTATGCGCAAATTTCAGCGGAGCTGTAAACCAGTTTTACTTTGCCATGGGAAGATGTTTGTAATTGGTAGAATGACGCAGTTTTTGTATGTAAAGAGGGTCACCGTGCTGACAATGAAGGTGTTGTTGATGGGGAGAAAATGATTCCTTTGCCGCTGAATCGTGCATTGAAAACGCATCTATACGATTCCACTGAAAAGTAGTAAGGGAAACGTGAAAGCGCCTGCATTTTTTGACATGCAATCCTGGGAATTGAATAATATGCAGCATTTTCGTAAATGACTAATCTAGTATTGCGTTTTAAAGTAATATTTGTGCCTTATTGACCATTTATGCTAGTAACTTACAAGAAAAAAATATAGTGGCACATATTGTTCCATGTCCATGTTGCCTTCTTTGCTTGCAATAATATATAAAATTCCGCATAAAATTGAAAACAATCCACCAACGATGATCAATGACACCCAGTTCTTGAGCATTGCGGTTTAGTGCTGTCTCTTCTGCCGAGCAATGTCCACTAGACTGGAGTACAGAACGTGACGTCGTTTTTTTGCAAATCAAGCTGCATTTAGATGAACGAAAAGCTTACCATATAAATGTATTAAAGCAAAGCTGCGTACAATCGTTTACATGATACAAGTAAGGATTACATGGTAATTTGTAGGAAAATTATTACAATAAATTTTTCTTCAACAATTTTAATCATTGCAGCATGTCTTGCTTAGTACTATTGTTTCTTCAATGAAAGTCGGCCTGTCGCTAGAATGACGCATATTTATTCGATATCATTAGAAAATTGATATACCAATTCAACATGGAAATAACCAGCCGCAAAGACAAAGGGTACTGTCCATCCTTATTATTGTTGCATGTATCCTCATGGCTCATACTCATCACAAAAATAAGGATCCCTAAACTTGTGAAGGAATATCGCGAATGTGTAGCTCATCAAAACAAGTTAGTTTGAAAGAATTAGTAAAACTTAAATTTCAGCTCATTGAGTATTAAAACAATGACTTCCTTCGTGTTCAAATCATTTCTACATCCAAGATTTCCCAATGTGTTTTCATATCGCCTAGTACTTCAACCTCATCTATCTATAATTCACAAGTCATTCATTCGCCTACAAATTTAACGTATTGGAATTTTCCTGTAAGCGAACAATAATCTCTGTACACTACCCCGCCAAGGAAGAACTGATTCCGTTATTGACTTCGGTCATATGCAGCTATAGTTTTCGTTCGATTAATTAATAATATCCGGACTGCGTTGAAACACTGAACAACGAACGTCATTATTAAACTAATATTACTAAATCAGAAAACGCATTGCTGTCAAACGAGAATGGACGCCGTCGAAATAACACAACTGCCACCTGAGCTAACGATTTTTATCAAGCGAAATGGCTAGTATTGTCAAGGTAGTTATAACTATCAGTTGGCCATGTCATTTCCGCAAACATAATTTTCTACGACGACATGTTTTTAAGATTTGGGACCACATATTCGGAAACTTGCAGGATGGCAATTATTTCCATTGCACTTATCTGTCAGGCAAATATTTTGCGAAAATATTAGAAGGTAGTGATGCGTTATGGTTGTTTGGATTGGGAAGGCCCGTATTCGCGTTATTAGATTTATGAGAAACGTTATGTATTGTTATGACTACTATGTCTGTCATAATTCAAATATACGTAGATATTTCCCTTTCTATCCGAACATCTTTCAAAGTCAGAAATCCTCCTATGCCTATTGGTATGCGAAGCATGAAAGCAAGATGTGGACCGTCGTTTGGAAAACACTCTAGCTCACAGTTCCTGCGCGACGAACGAAAAATGCGTTTGTTCATCTCAATGGTGCTTGTTACTCAAAGGACTCAATACCATGATGAGGTTAAGGATCATCCGAAAAATAAAAAGATGCACGCGGAAGCCACAACAACAAGCACATTGTAATAGTTGTATAGTTCCCGAAAAATCTGATTCAGATTTTCATGACTCACATGGGTTAACTCGCAATTCATAAGAAATAAAATTTTATTGTGCCATATTTTGTTTTTGATATTAGCGCAACTTGCGGAAACGAATGAGGAAGTATTCAGTAAAATAATGAGACGAATAATACTATTTCCGCGAATAAAAGCCGATCAATTCTTGAGCTATTTGTATCCCAATACGTGCACCAATTGTGGTTAATTATGAAGGAATAATTCATTATCAGCTGATAGCAGCAATCGTCAGAACGGTAATGGATATAGGAACATTTTCCAGGACTGAAAAGCTTACACATAAATTGGTGCGGCCCGTATTGCAAAAGTATTCACAATAAGGTGCTTCGTATTCTATCTACTAACCACTTCAGACGACAGGAAGTATATAATGTATACATGTAATGAAATCTATGTAATGGATTAGCTCTGTCTGCATAATAAATGTTGCAACCGTGACAGAGCTGTAAATATCCATCAAGGTATATGTTCATTTCCCAACCTAATCTAACTTGGTTATTTAGTTGCAGATCGGAAACTCCTTTATGTCAAAAAGTGTGAGGGATTATTTCAATGATACAATTCAAATCCAACCTAACTCCCAATTCAATTCAACGGAAGCATCTTCAATACCAATACAATCAAAAAGGGCAGAACCGGTTACTTATTTAATTAAAAAAAATATTTCGCTATGCATTTTACGTTTTGTTTTGCATTCAAATATTTGCCAATTCAATTATATTACATCATATCGTTTTACAGATTAAAATAAGATTGCACAAATAATAAGAACAGCAAATAATGTGATGGGAACTATTCATCGCCGTTTCAGCTTCGTCCTTGGGTAACACATTCTGCTTCCACATCTGCCTAATAGGTCGTGACAGCTTTTTTGTATAGGTTGTCGCAGGTATGGTACAGCTCACCGGATGGCCCAACTTAAATAGAAAGACACCTGGAAACATTCCCGCTTCCGAAATGTGAATTTTGACAAATTGTTCGGAAGGTGATACCATTTTCGCGACTGAACTTGCTTCATATATTTTGAAGGACGCACACGGAACATTAAGACCTCTTCTTTCAGATTTTGAGTAACGGCATGGTCAATATTCCATGCTTGAAGTAATTCATTGTTTGACATCTTGAACACCGGGGTATATATTATACCCCCGTTTATCTCTTTATTTTCACTTTTACTTCTATTGTGAAATTTTAGAACAAATCACAATTACAATCACAATGGTTGTAAGTTGGCCAGTTGCATGCTATTTATACATACCGGTTCGCTACAACGAACTTCATGTAATGAATGGTTAGTGGCAAAGGAATTAATATGTACATGTCAGTTCCAACTTTTTGGTTCCTGCTGACAAGCGCCACGCACTGAACGCATCAATCGTCTTATGCCCTCATAATTCATCTGTATTTACTGGTGTAAATTCTGTGTTGTTTTTGGGTGCTCGGTTTAATATTGGGTACAATAATTTTAATAAGTTTTTATCAATCGGTTAAGGAGAACGTATTTCTGAGTATCGTATCATAAAGACATTCCCTAGTAGCATATACAAATCAAAGGAGTGTTCCTACTGCCCGACAAAATCTAAATCGGCATATGACGTCGACTTGCATATGTTAGATAACCATTGACATTTTTTTCAAAACACAAACACATATATGCTTCTGTCCGGACATAATAGTAACGATTTCAATTCGAAAAAGGTTCACTTATAGATAATCATCTCTCAGAGTATGAAGTAGCGTTAACGGACTACAATTTTAAATCCCCCAGTGATGGAATGGGTTTCATGTTCACGGATATATTAAATATTTTGGAAGATGAATTGGAAGAGGAAAAACATTTCAATGTGTTTTTTACATACATATTTTTTAGCAGATTTAACATTGCAGAGAATGAAAAAGAGTACACTGATCCGATCCCAGTGTTCCTTTCATGGCAGCATAGCGTGCTGCATAAGGAAATGATTGCTCACGTAGTTGACACAGTGTGCAAGAACATCGAAACTCAAATTGATGGATACCTAGTCAAAAAAACTAGGTGGAACGTTGAGTATTTAACGCAATATTATATGCGAATCCTATATCTCCGTCATGTTAAGGGGTCGGATATATTAAGACACCACCATTGCTACAAGCAAAAGAAAAGAGTTGGACAAAAGTCAATATAAAATGTAATGATGATTTGTAGTGTTTTGTCTGCTCAATTCTTGCGCGCCTTGCACCCCTGATGGTCCTCAAAATACAATTTACGCCTTAAAGCTGAAACGTATCAACATGAAGACAAACTAAGGCTATTAAACCTGCACTCTATTAAGTTTTTGGATTTGACGTTGCAAAAGCAAAAAAATACGGAAAACCTGATATGACTTCGCCCAAATGACATATGAAAAGAAATTTAGAAATATTTGTGTCCTTTAGATACATATGATAATGAACACGCTGATCAGACTGATTTTTTGTTACTGATAGAAGATACATTGAAAAATCTTATACACTCCGGCCATTTTGATGTAATTAGAAACTTAAGTAATCTGCTTAGAAATGGTGGAAAATAATGGCCTACAGCACGTCTTCGACATACGTATTGTACCCCATGCCTGAACACATTCCATAAAGATCATTCTTATAGAATGTATAAAGAATATAGTGTAAAATAGGTAGGCACAACAAAAATGACAAAATCACCAATATTGTCATTTAATAAATTTGAGAATTTTATATGTATCCGGGGGAATTTGGTGACGCTATTTGCCAGCCTTTCAGGCAGGGGAATATATTTAGAAAATTGGTTCACGTCAAGTCGGTCTCACTACCGGGATTCTCGCACCTTGTCTAAATTTCTTATGCAGAATTAGGAAGACACTTGAATGCTTTCATGTTAATTTGGCCATATATCTGGAAATGATAGACCTATTGAATATCATCGTAATTTAAATCCACAAATTCGAAGATAATTTACACGTCAAATGTGTGAAGAAGTTTTTCTCGACTGCGAGACATTTCCATGAGCTCTGAAATCGAGGTGTATACGATTGGTTTAGTCGTCGGGACAATGTTTCAAAGAAGGGTAAGAAGCGATGATTCCTAGTCTAAGAATGCACTTCCATACCAAGTTGGTATAAAGGAAATAACTGCAAAGCTGTCAACAAGTTTATAATGCCGTGGACCGCTATACCTTGATATTCGACGAATGCATACATTGTATGATTCGGGATATGACAATGACGAAACTTTTGGAGCTATCGCAACACTGCATCCGCTATCGAATTCTTCAACATTATTGTAAAATTGTTTGTAAAGCTTGTCTAAGATAAATTGTAATGTTCCTCGTCATTACAGCTATTACCTTCGCCACTATAGCATTAGTACGAAATACGTCAGTCTCTGAAAACATTACATTTCACGTAACCTCAAAGAATCAATGTCCACTGGATAGTGGAAATCTTTCAGATGGACAAAAGTGGAAATTTCCACTGAAATAGAGGCGGCCAGTGGAAGTGTTCCTACTATATGTGTACTGTCCACTGGACAGTCCACATTTGTCCAGGTGGAAATTTTTACTGAAATTGGGGTGGACAGTGGAAGTTTTGATTCTTTTCGTAACATATTCTTAAATGTGCCATATGTTTCTCAACATTTGTCCATGCAGAACGAGTTCTTGTGCCTCGTCAACGTTCACTTACTAGCATAAAATTTTCATGATAAATATGTGTAGTTTGGTTTTCCACATGACGTCAACTCGTAAACATGATTTGAGCTGTGGTACAAATTATAATAACATATACAATGCATATAATGTCATGTTGCTATTAGGATGAGCGGGTTTGCGTGGTCTGAAGTTTGAAACATAATCATGCATATGCCTGACCGCATTAAATGGCATACGATATGCAATGCCGAATATAATTGTAATGTTTCTAAATGTCGAAAATACTTGCCGTGAACGGTGATATATAATTGAGTTGAAAACATCTTAAGCGTAAGTAATACAGCACATGGTGTGGGAAGATTTATTTCAATTTTAAGTTTTTTGCATTACACTTTAAACGATTCACGCTAAGCAGTTGCTTGTAATAATTTTACCTCTGCCATATTTTAGTACAATAAAGACCCTCGGAATAAGTACGCATAGCGAAGGTTTTTTTTCTGCTCGGGAAGCTGTTAAACGGATAAAAAACAAACATAGACAACACCGTGCATATTATGAGCATTATACTACAAGTAGTTTCATGGTGCATTTACTCAAACGGCTTATATAACTAAATGCCGACAGTCGACCTATAATAAAAACATTTCCGTCCCTCAGACAGACTACCGGACAACTTCTGATGAACTTCTTCATTATATTTGATTCTGTACCGCTGCTATATATTTGATTTGCCCAAGATGTTTTAACAATCGAAACTCGTTTACTAAATTCTTTTCCACATAACAAAAGAACACCCAAATTACTATCGTCATAACACATCCTGCAAGTAGGGAACATGACAGTAATATATGAACATTGTCGCTAAATCTGATAAACACGAATATAAATATTGCGGGTCCAACCGTAAACATAACATGGCTTATTATCAGCAGCCTACCATAAAAACACAATATGTATTCATGAAGAATTTGAAATGCTCTGAAAATGATTGTGAAATTTTGGGGACTCCTGAAACAATCTGATGTTGTGTAGTTACGTTTTGTAATATCCATTTCAGGTAAAAGTACAGTTGTTACGTAAAACATGTACGTTATTGTACAGGTTCCAAAAACTGCAACATTAAGTTCAACAACAATCATTAAGTATCCATAAAACAGCGCGAGTGCAATCCGCACTAGCAGCAGGTCAAGGAAAATCTCTGGTAGCAAGTGGCCCAGAAAGAACGGCGAGGCAGGATCGTAAAGGCAGTATAAGAATGTCAACAGTGCCATAAATAGCCATCCCAAATAATAATCGGCAACAATTCCATCAAATATCCAGTTCAGTTTGTTTTTATCCGGCCGCTGGTTAGTGCTGTACTTTTCTGAAAAAATTTAAGTACATTGCCACGTGTAACTGTTTTCAAGGTAACGAATTATTAGTAATCGATACTAACCTTCTGGCAATCGGAATAAATGAAGTGTTCCATTGAAACTTCTAACTACGTCCTCGGAATAACGTTTCATAGCCGAGACTGCGAATAATATGATTAGTGCGCTTATTACAAAGAATGAGTAAAACAATGAAGTGGACAGTGTATTTGATATAATTTGGGGAACACAATGAATTGTCACAGATAATGTCCAAATGCATACTATACAGTAGACACGACGTACACGTCGCAGAGTTGGAGGGTTTGTTGAATGTGTAATCTCGGCTCTGTGTTTGTCAAATATGAATACGTGAGAACCGGTTATATACAGCAAGCAAATTATCAGAGACTGTTTGTAGAATCGGCTGCTGGACATCCTTGATGCCGATGTTAACAGGGGTTTTTACAAACTGTGGATTTTTTCCAGCAGTAATCTTATTTTTTACAAGTCAAGGTGGTGGAATTGCTGGAATGCTTTAATGGACTAAAGTTGAACTTCACCCAGTTCATAGATGTTGCTTATTGACATTGTTCAAATGTTCGAACTTTAAACACAATTGCAGTTTGGAGTCATGTCGCCGAACTGTTGTTTGAGTTTTTCAATAACATAAAATGATTGAGGCGGAGACAATGTTGTAGAATTTTATTTCCGTATTTCACATGGACAAATGTCCTGTGGTTATAATGGAAATTATATGTCTTCATGTACCCCCGTCATTAAGTTCCTGGTATTGACATTAGCAACAAAAGCTATACAACTAAAATAATTAGTACGATTCTGTCGGCATAACATACAATTCAAATTAATTTCGCTGACATGCACGACTTGAAATCATACGAATTAGATGTGGGAACACGGACAATCAAGGACAATTTAGAATGTGTTTGGTAGAGTTGGTTTGTATATGCAAATGCTGGATTGTATTTAACTATCGGTCCGGACACGAAAAAAATAATAGGCCGTGTAGACGAAATTAAATTACTAGCAGAAATGCATACAACTTGGCTAGAATAATGTTGCATTCAAACATATATTTTCAAATTTAAGAACGTTGTTCGCATTTATAACAAAAACACATGAGCTCATTGCGATGTAATAATAATGGTGTAACCATTTAAATTATAGTGCTTATATAGCTAACTTTAGTCCCTCTGAACATAATGCATCAAATGTATTCAATATGGCTGGGATGCATATGTATAACGTGCCTGCATTTTTTAGCTGCAATATTCACTAGTTAAGGATCAAGCCGGTGTACATGGTTACGAATACACTGATATCGGTAGCTACCACTTCGTGCAAGAAAATAATTCATAATATGAAGCTGTATATTTGATTTCAAGTGCCAATTGTATCGTTACCCCGGATTAGTATTCATATTACGCATAATATAAGGACATAAATACGAGCAAAGATTGCTACCGAAACATATAACGTGCTTCTAAATTTTCAAGAATACTGCAGGTAATTAATGAAGAGTGATGTCATTAGTCTGAGCCGTGCGATTATCTCTGACTAATTCCGAATAAATTGATATAATGCCAGAAGCTTGGGCTTGAATCCATATATAAATAGCTGATGTAATGTTTTGCTGCAAATTTTCACTCCATGTCCATGCTGGTTCATAAATGAAACACCAAACATTACAATATGGGCACCTGTTGCCGTCATAGCTGTTGCAAACTTCTGCACTGGCTTGTAGTTAAATTATAAGTTGATATTAAAATAATACCATCAAATTCCAAACAATCTACATAATCATCACCTGTGAATAAGATTTCTGTGCGATAAATTTAGTTTAATGATCGCCAGTGCATATGGCAATTGAAAAAAAACACAAAAAACACACAATCATATAATTTTTGCTTTGATCTCTTCAATGTCTACCTACTATGTTTATTTCGCCACAAGCAGTTTCTTAATGTATTTGCTCAGACGCCTGATGTAACTAAATGCCGACAGCCGACCAATAATAAAGATATTTCCGTCCCTCAAACAAACCACCGGACAACTATTCATGAACTTCTTCATTATCTTTGACTCTGTTCCGCAGGAATATTTTTGCTTTGACCAAGACGTTATAACGTTGGTAACTTGACCATGAAATAGTTTGCCACATAACAAAATAAAAATCCAAATTACCACTGTCATTGTACATCCAGCTAGTATGGTACATGACATCAATAGATGTATTTTTTGGTTGAATCTAATTAAAACGAATATACACACCGCAGGACCAGCAGTATACATAACATGACATAATGTAAGCAAGCGCCCATAGAAACATATCACATATGCGTGAAGTATCTGAAATGCTCTGAACATAACTATGAACTTTTCGGGCCGCCTCAAAGAATCCGTTGTCCTGTATACACGCTGAGAAATTGCCATTTCCGATAACAGCATGTTTGGTAAGTAGTACGAATACGTAAACGTAATCGTTCCAAAAACTGCAATATTCAGCGCCACAGCAATCATCAAGTATCCGTGAAGCGTGGCCAATGCAAGCCGAACCACAAAAGGCTTAATCAAACTTTCTGGTTGCAACTGTCCTATAAACGCTGGTGCGCCTGGTTCATATAGACAATAAAGAAATATCAGAGCGGATAGAGTTACCAATCCCATGTAATAATTTATGAGAATCCCATCCAATATCCAGTTGAGTTTGTCATTATTCCGCCGGTGACTACAGCTATACGTATCTGAAAAAAATCAGGACAAACGTAAGTTTGACTCGGGTAAGTGTCCTCAAGGCATCGAATTACAGGGGGTTCCAACTAACCTTCAAGAAATCGAAACAATCGTAGCGTTCCATTAAAAGTTTTAATTACGTCGTCGCAATACACTTTCATAGAAGACATTACACAAAATATGGCTAGAGCGCCTAGGAAAACGAATGTGTAGAACAACGAATTGGATAGCGTATTTGATACAATTTTGGGAAGGCAAGGTACAATCACAGATAATACCCAAATGAAAATCAGTCTATGGACACGGTGTACCCGCCGGAGAGTGCGTGAATCCGTTGAGTGTATAAGCTTTGCTCTATTCACGTCTAATACGATTACTTGTGCACCGGTGATTTTTATCAAATAAAATAGCACGAATATAATTACATAGAATCGGCTGCTGAACATACTTGTTGGTGGAGTGAACACGCTTGCTATTAATCTTCAATCTTCTGAAATAGCTGGACAGCTCTGGATAACATCTGCGAACTATATTGCGTTGTTCAAATGTCGAAATTTAAAACCCGAATGCGTGAGGAGTCATGACTCAAAATGTTCGTTGCATGGATAATGGCTTATGCAAATAAAATGATTGCGGACCAGCAAATACTGTAATATTTCGCCATGCAGTCCTTTGTGATGCAATTTGGCACCAAGGTGACAATAAATGTTATCATTTTGTCGAGGTATTCTGCAATGCTTTGGCAATCTGTTCACTATATAAACCAACAAATTGAACGAATTAAGTCTGAAACATTTTTACAATTAAGGACAAATGATAATCTAATTCGTGACGTTGGTCTGTACATAACATCGTTGGATAAAGTGTAGCCAATGATACGGAAGCTACCCAAATTTGAGCTGGCCGTGTGGATACAAACATTACGCGGATATGCAGGCAATTCGGTTGAATTATTTTTTGATTGAAACATTTCGACTCGACATTGCAAGTGCTAATCGCCTCAATAACAAAAGAACTCAGAATTGCTATTGTACAATGCCGCCGTAATAAGTTCGACATCATTTAGACTATATCTAGACAATATCGTTTTATCAAGAAAGGATGCATCCACTGACCGCAAACCTATTACATTGCAATCATGGTACATGCTTATATCGCATTTAGAATAATGTTACATACGATCAAGGGAATTGCACAATATGAAAGAGTATTCACGATGAAGTAGTTGCGCTTCAATAATATCTTTCAGTGACCATTGCCTTCAAGAAAATCATTTTGGCAATGACAATAAAATAATTATGTCAAGAAATTTGATTAAATTGGAACATGTAATAACCTATGCGCAAAACTATTATTCTCAATGCTAACGAGTCATTAGAAAATAAGTAATTGTAGTGAATGTAATTGGCTTTCCAGAGAATAGATTTTTAGGAAAATAAACGCAAGATAATTACTACTACAATCAAAAATAATTATCTTGAAAATAATATGTTAGCGAGCTCGACAAAATGGACTTGTAAAAAATAATACTTGATTTTTAATATTCGGTTTTGTGTCACGGATTTCGAAAGTTATGCGAATCAAACGAAATCGATTAGCAGTGGGCATTGGGTGAGTCTAATATAGCCACTCCATGCCATTTCAACTTAACCGACTAATTCCTGATGATTGTATGTTATGTATAGTAAAACTCCGCGCAGCCATCCTTTATATGATGGTAAACGGCAATTTCCGCCATATGAGAAATCGCTACTACCCCGGAATTATCCCTACCGTGTATGCCTTAAATAGCTGACATTGAAGCCAATGAACCGTGTCGTTATAAAACATTGTCAAGAGATTAAAGTATTTATACAGTTTTGAAATTTTTACTAATATATTTTAATTGTCTGTGTTTGTTGTATATTCTGTCAATTTATTTACAATTATGTGCACTATAAATTAGCATTGCATTGCACTATAAAATGATAAGTCGAGTTTCTGAACAATGTTTCAATTTCGACTTTCTACGTTCTTGTGACCAGTTGTGATTTATACTGTTCCTGAATATAATGGACGTCGGTCCTTGCAAACCAGTATTTAAACAGGTAACTAGGAAATGGTTTAGTTAGTTCAAGCCCGGGCTTATTAAAAACTAGTAAACACAAATCGACATACTCGCATCATATAATCAATACGACATGGCGTTTATTTCCGCTGTAGAATGACATATTCCTGTCAACAATTTGCTGAATGGTTTCGGAAAGAAGCGGTCGCCATGGTGTGATCATATTGTATACGTTGCTGTTTTTATATGCGTTGCTCAACACAAGTGCGACCAACATGAATGGAGCAAGTTCAAGGACCTTAAACCTTGTTCAAAGAATGCCTTTAACGAATACACAAAGTTACTGGACCATTTTATAAGTATACTCGGTGAGTGCTGGATGGACCCGAAGACAAGACTGAAAACTAACCAACGAACCCAACCGATAAAACAAGAATATAAACGCCAATATGTAGCCATACGTGACAATCGAGTACCTTTATCGTCTCCTCGAATGGGTATGCTCACATTATTCCAGCGAATTAAGATGCAAGTGATATATGTATTGCCAGTATTTTGTTATATTTTATGAGTTTTTTATAACAGTTTGACGCCAAACCACATGTGCAAAACTAATTTCAATTCCACCTATAAGCAATTAACAAAAACTGAAATTATGTGTGTGAGTGTGAGCTCGAAGTTACGAACAGTTTTCCATAATATGCTTTCATAAGTTCATTGAGAATTCGTCTCTATTAATTTATAGTTATATGCAAAAATTACTAAGTTTGTAACGGACATATATTTGACACTCCATTTTACAGATTCGTATCACATTTAGGTAAACATCATTTGTTTCATATATTTTAACGAAGATAATCAGCACAAAAGTCTATAACCTGATTTTTAGAACAATATTGTGCCACCTGCTTGTTGTAACGTAATTACCAGATATTAAGTTGTTTCACGCAACTGGAGCAAGTGCGTCGTATTCGGGTAAAATCATACAACAAAAAAAATGGGTTAACAATAATATTTGAACGTATGCCCGGCCAATTTTGATAATGAATACGGAATCAACTGGAATGAAGCAAAAACGTACTCTGTACCAAGCCAACAAAATATACATATTTTTAAATGCACAGTATTTTTTACATTTTAATTTGACAAATATTTTTCTTGTATATAATTCGATAAATTCGTAATTATAACAAGTTTTTCCACATAACCACTCAAATACTGGGTGGGAGCCTTGTAATCCGGATATTCAATACTGCGTTTCTCCAACATTACAGTAAATGATAACTGGGCTGACTATTTATTGCACAAGGTAGCGTTCGTCAAATTCCATGGGTAATAGACATAGACTGTTTAATATACTTTCTACTCATATTTCATACTTTATACTTGAAAGCAAATGATTATACTAAAGACAATTACATTAAATGATATCATTTTTGTCATTGGTAGTTGGTTGCTTGCTCGTGGGATATGCCGTAGTTTTTATTGCATCCATAATTGACAATTACGATTCAAAAATGAAAACCTAGCATGTACATTGAGGCCGTCTAGCAAATTGTATTCAGCAAACTGGGTATTGACGAAAGCTTGTTCCAATTTGGATGACGTCAGAACTTGTGGTTCGATGCACTTATCGTCGAAGGGTGCACGATTACAAACTGTAGTACTCCATTTAATGTTGAAGGATAATCTTGTATTCAAGGAAGTGGAAACCAGTTTCATTGCAAATGGCATTGGACCATTCAAGGTAAAGATAATCATTTGACAAAACTAAATTCATTTGCTGAGATTTTGCAATTGTATCGTTTGTCAAAATTGGGAATTAGTATACTCGTTTCGATACCGTAGCAAGTATTGTCGAATGAGGAAATTGATATTTGGTAATCTTCTGTAGAACATATCGGGATATTTGTAGCATTCTTGTAGTATTTGTTAGGAATAGCACCAACAACTTTTATTGTTTTGAGATCGATTGTTTTTGTGTTCCCCAAATTGCCACAATATGATCAGTCAAAGATTGTACAAAATGATTTACAAAATCATCCAATATGGCAGTAAATTCGCAGCTTTTGCAATTGAATTCGATCCAGTAACCCATCGCTTGTCATCATCCACTAATAAACATATACTAAATGCAGTCCACTACAACGAAATGCAAGCACTATTGATGTTCATCGGAGCGTTCATTGCACTATTTAATATTTTACTGCACTCGAGTTTCGACAAAATATTGCAAACAATGTTTTACTGCCTCGTGTTCGGGCTCACCTACATGGTGTACCTCTTGCCCGTACTGTTCCGGCGAGACACTATCATATTTTTCAACATGGCCTTCGGCTACTTCGGATTCATTGAAAGTTAGAACAGCTTCATGGTATCAACATTTTTTTCCGTTTAAAACTTAATAAATATTAACATGCATTACTCTACTTTCCTTTCTAGAATCATATATGCCAAAGTTCAAGGCCAACACATCAAAGTTGAATTTGTATCTGGATGCAGCAATTTTTATGCTGGCCATGTCCTGCTCCGCCATCAGTTTTGTTCCCTTTCTCCTCTGCCTGTATGATCCACGAGGGGCCTTATTTGCGGGGCAATTAATACCGATGGAATACTATTCGTATTTCCCGATGGGAGTAGCCACGGCTTTCTGGTACGGACATACCTTCTTCGTTGCCCAGTTTAGTCTAATTGCAATTGCCGCCGGCGCAGTAATCTATCTATTTTACTTAACCATTATAATAACAACAGAGTTTAATATGAATTCAAAACGGACGTATCGAACAACAGATAGTTTCAGGGAGCCTCGAAACTTACGCTTATGCTTCCGGGGATTTCAGATTCTAAATGAAAACGCAATGTGCTTTTTAGGGCGCTTTGTTACAGGCTTTCACTGCATATTTAACGCTTATCCTGTATTTTGCAACTTTTTCTCTTACGTCACTGGGTCGGTATTCCGTGGATTCTTAAGGCGGGAATTATATTGAGTTATTTTGCAAGCTGCACTGTTTGGATGTTTGTTCTTCAAGCTGGAAAGTACTTGTGGATTCGACAACAAAAGACGTTTGGTTCCTGGCGTAAACACAACTGGGCTGTTAGTGATTTGGAGCGCAGGGTAATGCGGAAATTTGTGAGAAGTCGCAAACCCGTTTTGCTTTGGCATGGTAAGATGTTTGTAATTGGTAGAATGACACAGTTTGTGTATGTGAAGAGGGTGATGGTATTGACCATGAAGGTATTATTGATGGGGAGAAAATGAATATTTATTTCGCTGCGCATAAACATTGTTATTAAACCATAACGAATAACTTGGAACCCAATTGTGGATTCATTCGGAATATTTGATATTCGTACAAAATGTTTAATGGGTCCCTAGTTACTAATAACAAGTTATATTTACGGAAGTGTATTTATTTTTCTGTTCAAAAGAGTCATTGAAAGAAAAAACAGATTTTTTAAAATAAGTCTTGAGAATACAATTTTAGCATGTGAACTCGTCTATCTCCATTTCATAACAGATTGTGTGCATATATTTTTTATTGCGCCATGAGTAGTTTCATAATGCATTTGCTCAATCGCCGCATATAACAAAATGCCGACAGTCGATTTATAATAAAGATGTTTCCATCCCTCAGACAAACTAACGGACAACTAATCATAAACTTTTTCATAACCTTTGTTTCCGTACCGCAGCTGTATTTTTGCTTTGACCAAGATAGTTTCACCTGGCTAACTCGACCATGAAATAATTTTCCACATAACAAAACAAATATCCAAATTACAATAGTCATCAAGCATCCAGCAAGTATCGTACATGACATTAGTAGATGCACCTGGTCGCTAAATCGGATAAGAACGAATATAAATATGGAGGGAACAGCAGTAAACATAATATGACATAAGGTGAGCAGACGGCCATAGAAACACATGAAATATGCATGAAGTATCTGAAACGCTCTGAACACAACTTTGAAATTTTCGGGAATCCTTAAAGAGTCTGATGTTCTGTAGGCAAGCCGGGAAATTTCTAACTCTTTTAAAAGTATGTTTGGAACATAAAAAGAGTAGGTAAGTGTGCACGTTCCAAATACCACCATATTGAGCTCAGTAACAATGATCAAGTATACGTGGAACAATGCCAATGCTATCCGAGCAAAAGAATATATTAGCAAGCTCTCTGGAAGCAACTGACCCATAAACAACGGTGCGCCTGGCTCAGATAGACAGTAAAGGAATACAAGAGCAGCCAAAATTATCCAACCCACGTAATAATTAATGAGAATCCCATCTAATATACAGTTCAGTTTACTCTTATCCGGTCGGTGATTACAGCTGTACTTTTCTGAAAAATTAAGATATACTCGGTTAAGGTTTTTGGTAAACGCCACATTGCTCTCATACAAATTATGTAGGCATAACCAACCTTGTAGAAATCGAAGCAAACTAAATGTTCCATTAAAAGCTCTAATTACGTCGTCGCAATAAAAGTTCATAGCTGAAACAACAATAAATATGGCTAGCCCGCTTACAAAAACGAAGGAATAAAACAACGAATTGGACAGCGTGTTCGATACAATCTGTGGAAGGCATGGAAGCATCACAGAGAACGCCCAACCATATACCAGACAATGAACACGACGTACACGCTGCTCAGTGCGAGGATCTGTTGAGCGTGTAATCTTTGCTCTCTGCGCGTCGAATACTTGCACTTGTGCGACGGTCATGTGTATCGTATCAAATAGCACGGCCAAAAGTTTGTAGAATCTGTTGCTGAACATACTTGTTGATATAGTGATCACTTTTATTAGTATATCTGAATGCCAACAAGGTTATATGATAACTAGAATATTTACAAAAGTAATCGTACAGTTTGGCTAGCGAAGCAGATGTTGCATGGCGTCTTGTTCAAAACTCAATATTTAAAATTCATTTGATGTTTAAAGTCATCCCGCAATTTTTTATATGCATACAAGCTTTTGTAAAGGGAACACGTTTAGGGCACACGCATTATATGTTATAATATTTCGTCATTGAGTTACGACTGTTGTCATACGAAATCAAGGCGAAACAAATAAAATAGCTTGTCCTTCTTTCGGTATGTTCCACAATACTAGGTAATTCCTGTAAAATCTAAATACAGAATTGAGGCAAATTAAACTTGAAAACACGTGTACAACCAAGGATAATGAATAATCACCTCCGTCAAATTGGTGAATGCATAGCGAAGTTTAATTGAGTCTAACTTAACTCTACCGAAGCGACCAAAAATTGAGTCAACCGTGTAGACTTAACTATGTTGCGGAAATGCAAACGATTTAGCTAAATTAATTTTCGATTGAAGCAATTCAATTTTCAAATTAGAAAAGTGGATTGCCAGTATGAGCAAGAAAAGCGGAATTACTGCCGCACAATATCGGGGACATACACGTGTGTGCCAATAGTAGTTAGAACAAACATGGAAAATTGTTTGGTCACAGTCCAAAGTATTTTAGTTATTTATTTCAACATATTACATTTTCCAATTGTATGCAAGTACGTGAATAATTAATAAATGTTTTCTTGACGTAGATGAATTTCATAGAATAATATAACTCCTTAGCAAAGAATGACGTCATCAATTTGAGCCGTGTGGTTGTCATGTCTTTACTGTAAGTCAACTGAAAGAACATCAGAGGCTCGAACGTCGATCGACAATCCATATAACATGATTTCAGCTTGCGCTTGATGTTGGTCATTGGTTAAGACACGAAACTGTACAGCAGGTGCGGTGGTAGAACATCACGCTATAGTATCCTCGCCATGCATTATTTTCACTAGTACCGGCCGCTGTGACGTTGTACATAGTTGTAAAGCTTATGGTGTGGTTATCGTGATACTACTTAACAACCTCGGTAAGATATTCGGGAAATGTGTTGGCATTCTTTGAAGGAAAGTTGTCATGTAGAGTGGCTCATTCTTTATATCCGTTAGTGCATTAGTTTCTGGTAAGCCGGGATGACGGTGACATTGAAAATGCTTCAAAGGTGTCCGCCCCAGGTGCCTTTGCCGCCACAAATATTTTCCTTGATATCGGATCTCGCGTCCCTATACATCCTAACAATTGCTTTGAACATCATTTTTCTGTTTGGTAATAAATGCCATCGAAATTGTCCACTTACATAAATATCGTTTTTCAGGACCATCCCTATACGATTCAGTTTCAGCTTCTGGAACGAACGTAGTGCAGCTTTCGTTCCCAGGCGTGGTTTCGCCGATCGCATAGCGCAGTATATTAACATTTAGTTCGTCGGGCTAGACATAAATCTAATTATAATTTACAAAACGAATTAATAAAAGCCATTAATAATGCATCCATTGTACTGTCGAAAGCCAGAG
Organism: Sinella curviseta; assembly: GCA_004115045.4. Taxonomy (NCBI): domain Eukaryota; kingdom Metazoa; phylum Arthropoda; class Collembola; order Entomobryomorpha; family Entomobryidae; genus Sinella; species Sinella curviseta. Next base: position 38,786,800 of record CM023202.3, on the reverse strand, counting down.
CTCTGGGGAACAATCAACCCCATCCGTCATTGTCCTCAGATCCTTCAGTCCTTTTCCTCAAATCCCTCCGTCCAGCGGTACTTCGGTCCCAGTTCAGCTGTGCTTCGCTCGCAGTCCAGCTGTGCTTCGCTCCCAGTCCAGCTGTGCTTCACTCCAAGTCCAGCGGTGCTTCATTGCAAGTCCAGCGGTGCTTCACTCCCAGTTCTCTGGATCTTTGTCATTTTGTAGTTGTATGTCAAAGTTTCAAGTCTCAACTAGGATATTACCTACTATTCAGGTCAACTTTTGAAACCTTGAAAATCAACTGTTTTTCCCTGATTGTCGGGATGTGAGGCCGTAGTTCAATTTGGACTGCAGATTAGGAGTCTGCTTATCCTTTTGCGTCAGATTACCGACTTTTCATGTGAAATTTTGAAACTTTGGACATCAGTTGTTTTCCCCTGAATACGGAGATGTGTGGGAGTCGTAGTTCAATTTTGACTGCAGATAAGGAATCTGCTTATCCTTTTGCATCAGATTACCGACTTTTCATGTGAAATTTGGAAACTTTGGAAATCAGTTGTTTTCCACTTAATGCGTATATGTGTGGAGGTCGTAGTGCAGTTTGGACTTCAGATTTGGAATTTTCATAGCTTTCTACATCAGAATACCTACTTTAAATGTCAAATTTTAAAATCTTGAAAATCAGCTATTTTCCCCTGATTGTAGGGATTTGAATGGCCGTAATGCAATTTTGACTTCGGATTAGGAACCTGCATATCTTTTTACATCAGAATACCTACTTTCATGCCAAATTTTGAAAATTTGAAAATCAGCTGTTTTTCCCTGATTGTGGAAGTGTGGACGGTCGTAGTGCAATTTCGACTTCAGATTAGAAATCTGCATATCTTGTTACAACAGAATACCTTCTTTTCATGTCAAATTTTGAAACTTCGAAAATCAGCTGTTTTCCCCTGATTGTGAGAAAGGGGAAGCTCAAAACAAATTTGTAAGGGTGGGAATGAAATCCTGGCATACGACTACATATATGAGCCAATTTTCGGAAGAATCGGTGCAAAAAAGTTAGGGTTGGTTGTTCCCCAGAGCTCTGGCCTTCGACTGTACTTACAGAAAGCTGGGCGTGGATGATTGATTGATTACGAATTTATTGACTCACTTTAGAAACGTGTTACAAACACATTGTTTTCATGATAAGCCAAATGTAAAAGAGAGAGAAAAAGGTTTTTTGACACGTTGTAAAATTTTGCTTATCAGACATAATTTAAGGTAGTGTATTTAAGAATTTTGGTGATGAGATGATGGACAAATTTGGAAATGTCCGAACATGATGATATTACTAAATTAGTCCGTCATCTCGTCACCAAAATTTTTTAAACTGGAAGAAAGGAAATTATGTTCTTCGTGTAATGACTAGTTTCATTTTTCCAACAATTATCTGGAGGCGCCTTTAATTTGCAAAAAAACATTGGATCAGCTGATGTCTGCCTACATAGCCTTAACAAATTGAATATATATTACTTATTAATTAATTTGTAAATTGTAATTAGTTAAAACAATATTTTTGCCAGGGCTAAAATATTCGCTGCCGTCTTGCCTTTTATTTATAGTACATTGTCTCACTTCCATATCAAATGTTTTCTCTCCTGTAACGTTTTTGAGTTTGGACGGTAGACTCTTCCATAACATAACTCCTCTATAGAAGAAAATACTCCTAACTAGTTCATTTTTCACACCTGGTATGGTGAAATTATTTTCTTATTTCAAACTTCTTATCGCTTTTGTAAATTTGGGAAACAGTCGGTTACCGTTAATTCATTCAAGATATACTTGAAATTGAAGTTCAGCGAGGTTCAGTTTAGGCTAATTTCATTGTGAACGAGCTCATTTAATCCTCCGCGTACGTTGCTGGACCAGGCCATATTTGTTCTCCATCCGTCGCATTGTACTAGCTGCCAGCGAGGGTCAACAAACGCTTAATCACAACAACACCAAACTACGAATATTGTTTAATACCTACCTGATGACCTATATCTATTATTATGCGGATGAATGCGCAATAATTAATAAATGAGATTGCAAGACGTAGGCACTTATAAGTATGTATTTTTTATTCTGATTAAGAGTAGTATGAATTTAGAACGAAAGATGAGAGTCCGAAGATGACTCTTGGCCAGTCTAAAGAAGACTGCCTTTTCTTGCGCAGAAGGCGCAAGTATCAAACGATTATTATTATTGTTGGCAACAATTTGTTGCTGCTGTTGCATGCAAAATATTATATTACTGCCGAAGGAGCGTTCAGGCAAGACGCTGTGCACAATGCAATAATACATATGAAAAATGTTCTTATGATTCTAAACTCAATATATTATAGTGTGGTTTTGGGAGCAAATGATTTCACTGATGTCAGTAAAATGAGTAATTTAATGAAGCAAATGTCGTACGTTTTACATGTTTTATGCATTTATACTATCAAGTAACACGCCCCGGAAGGATCAGTAAGTTTAAAAACTGGCCACTTCAATTGAAACTCAACCTATACCGAGTACAATTGATGACCAGAGAATGTATTTCAGTGTCGTTGTAACGTTATCTCTTCTTGATAACCTGATGTATTCCCTGGATTGCTAGAATATGATTTTGCGTTATTTATCATTAGTAGCATTTTGCACGATCACGAGCTACGCTGTTATATCTAGTATGTAACTCAACATTAGGACCCAGGTTGATTGGGTCATACTCATGTTGATATAAATAATTGAAAAACAAACTGAGCTGTACGTTAATATCTACTCGTAAAATACTTGCGGCTTATAATCTGCAATGCTTTAAAGTTGTTTTGTGAATAAACAAAAGCACGCTAAATAAATAATGAACAGACATGTGTTCATGTTTGTGCAAGCTTTTAAACACGACAGTAGTTGGCAGTTCTTTCCACGAAGTAACCAAAAATTTGTTTTGATAATATAGGAGAGCAGGTGGTTACGTATTCTATGAAGTACTAGTATCTGAATTACACGCTCACCGATGCAAAATTATATACTTGTAGTGCGATAAGTTGAGCAAATACTCTCATATCTTTCCTTGGAATGTGAATGCAGATTGTCAGTAGCATGTGTAATGTGCGGTTTATTCTCTTGGATAACGATATTGATGCCAATGTGACCAAGTTGGAGCAAAAGCTTTACCATTTAATTACCCGCTGTTTTTGATATGGCAAGGGGAATCGGATATATAATTGGTATGCTGAAGCATTACATATGACATCACTTGGTTCTGCAGTGTCCATCCACGATGAGAATAATTGTACGGTTTGTCGAAAGGATCGTTTCTATACTCCGCGTGTGCCTAATATCCACCTTGAACAAATCCAGCACTGCTTTCCACCGTGTAACATGAACTTGAGCAATTTCCCAACAGCAATTTTGCCTTCAGTGGTATTTCCATGAGATATGTACTTATTACTTTCTGTAGCATGTAGGCTCGACAGACTAAACCCTTCAAAAACAGTTTTATACAACACAATTTTGCATATACACCGGAACTGGTCAAAGTGTTGGTTATATAAATGGCGCACAATCGTTTTGTTTCAATTCTCACAAAAATTGGTTAGGATTACGATGCAAAACATAGAATAGGCCGAAACATTACGCCTTAATCCTTGTTGGGAAAAGAGTGTTGGCTCAATTCGTTTAAAAATTACATAAAATCTTAAGCCATTGAGTTTTGCATGTAGTACACTCCAGATTTTTAGAACAGAACTTCAAAACGGCGCGATGAATAGGATTCTTTGTAATTGCCTATGTCTGTGTACTCTTGTATCTGCACTTGTCAGGCCAGTTGATCTCTTAGCGTTCACAAATATAGGGAAACAAGTCAGTTGGGAGCGGTATACATTTTGTTTAGGCTATATGCTTCGTGACAACAGAATCCAAAGCCCGGCGGACAATCCCTTAAATACCTTCATCACAGAGAACAGTTTGAAATCTCATATCTATATGTTCGTATGGTTAATTTCTGATAGCCCGCATATTTCCGGTTACATTCATGCGGTGGATGAGCAGAGATACAAGTATTACGTTTTGCGGCCATTAGTTTCTATGCATTCCAGTGTCCATGCTTCTTGCCAGCTTATTCTAACTGAGTACTCACTGTTTTACTTCAATGACGAAAGTGTGACCGATTATGGCAACTTTCGCCTATTTTATGTATGGACTGTATTCCTTAAATATACAAGCGCTGGCAACGGTTTCTCATTACAAAATCATCCAAATTCCGTAATAATGATTGTTACAAGAAAACGAGACCAGTATCTCCAAATGGCTGGATCGCTAGCTCCATTTAGTGTGATTGCGATTCAGATGGATTACATATCCAATCCTGGGCTCGTAATGGACATATGGTTAACAAGCTCAAATACATTGGCACATTCGTCGAAAAATATTGATATATTTAATATCTTTACCAATAAGTTTGCATCCGGAATAGTATCCGCAATCAACTCAAATGTGAGTGGGATACGTGGAATACAAATCTCGTCGTGGTTAGAACATAATTGTCCCAATTACTTCATGGTGCCATATGAGCCGTCACGTCCTGCAAACTGGTTACTGCGACATTCAAAGCATGAATGTCAAACTCCATTTATGTTGCTGATATGGCAGACAACTAAGCAACTCAACATGACATGGATGGCGGATATGAAATCCGAGCAACTTATAAATTCACTCAGCCAAGGTACTCTAGTTGGGGCCATTGTCGAAGATCTCAGCGAATCGTTCGATGACAATTGTGACTACTGCGTTACAGTAGGAGTCGACACTTTATTTGAAAATCCTGGCTACTGCGACGTTGAAAATAAATTTGATACTTACAGTGCTATCGAAGCATTAATCAGCCCGTTTGACATGAAAATGTGGATTATGATAGGAACATCTACGGTCCTATTTATGGCATATTCGAAGCTGAGCAGCTACGATATCAAAAGTAAAAAGAATCTGTCGTTCCACTTATTCGAAATAGTGTACATTTGGCTACAACAGGGAGCAAGACGACCATGCATGGTTGCTGTAATATATGTTGCGATTGCTTACCAGTTATCATTTTTCTATCAGTTCGACATGTCCACAAAAATGATTGCTCCGCCAACAGTCCAAATTAAGAACACGCTGGCAGAGCTGCTTGAGGCCGGGCTTAAACTCCCGCTCCATTATATACGAAGAAACCACACATCGCTTCAAATCTATATGCATTTTGCAATCAGATATTTTACGATACAATTGAAATTTGAAAACTTTCAAGGAAATCTCTCCAGCCCGGATTTATTTTACTTTCAGGAGGACTCCCCAAGACGCACCGAAATAATTTACCTTCACCACAGGGATAAATATCCGTTTCCAAATTTACGCAGCTGTCACAGTATCCCAAAACGGTATCCGACGGTACGATCATACATCCGGGCATATGGTAAGGTTCGATCCCAAGTTGGCAACTTAATTTCCAGACTCACATGGGAGTCAGGAATAAAGTCATTTGCGGATTCCATTATTGTCGCGGAAAAACTGCGCAAAGATGGTGTGACCGAAACACAAGTTACCACCATTGCGCCACTGACGATTGACGAACGATTGTTCGCTTTGCTTGGAATGTGTTGTTGTTTTATACTAATCTCGGTTTTATTGTTCATTTGCGAATTCCCCTTTATGATTAAACTGTTTAGTCGGTTGTGTCAACTTCTGGCAAACATTAGTGCTACCTTGGCTACCAGCTTGGATCGCGGCGTGAGAAGTCGGAAATTGTACGTAAATAGGATCAATGTAATTGCCATTAACTCTGATCATGACGTGGATGAAGTTGGGGAAATATTATGCTAATCTGCTAGTGAGATAATATAAACAATCGAATAAATTAATATATTTAATTACAACATCGATCAATTAATTTATTCAATATATTTCATGGTCGCCAGCAGTTTGGAACAAGCCGACAATTTTCTGACGCAATATTATGTTGAGATCGCATATCAGCTATATGTTTTTTATCAAGTCGACATGACCAGGGAAATTATCGCTCGAATGAAAGTACAAGTTAATTAAAAACTTTCGTAAATTCGGTGGCAGCTTACGCTGAATGATGATAAAGAAACCGAGCATGCCGTTCACACGTTTGATGCAAATTCACATTATCACAGTTTAAACGGGACCGGTGCAACCGTTTTTGTCATTACAATACGATGAACGTATTACATGATTACGCATGTTGACTCTTTAGACCAACTAGTTGGCTGGGCTGTTACTATTTACTATTGTTCAGAAATGAAATCTAATGATAAAATGATAGCGTTGATAGATAACATGTACATTTGATTAATGTACGTAGGGATTATTAGAAATCGTGCATAGATTTTGGTTTGCTGTAATTTTAATGCTGTTTGACGCATTTAGTCAGTTTTTGCATGTAGTATCCCTGGATCATTACACATATTTTTCACCAACTCCCGGGCGCCAAGCTACCACTGGAAAGAAATGGTGGGTATAGATGTGGAAGACATTATTTGCGTTTTCCGGTATAACCTTTTAAACGGGGATGTATACTTACAAGGGAACGTTGTTAGGTGAATAGAGCCTAAAGAGAAACGTGAATATACGTCTGAATTAGATTTTCTGCTGATTCTAACGGTACCAACTTTGTTCTGCCGAAATGAAATCTCTTGATTTTACAAGCAATTTTATCTTAACACCTTAAAGCTGAGCGACCAGTAAGATTGTAACCTACCATGATTTTAAACGTATTCAAAAGCATGTATTTTATCTTCAGTTATCTTCATAATTACTTACTATAATCATAATTACACATTATATATGTTCATTGAGTATTTCAATTTCGTGTCTGCAATTTCACGCAATAGAATTGAACTTCTCCCCCATGTACAGCATTAACTTTGGCTACATGTGGTTCGTCCAGAGCGCTTTGAGGTTGTCATGCATTCGGTCAGTTTTGAAGCATATGTCATGAATTTCAATACGCTGACACCACTGTGAGATACCTGATTGGTTTGGCAACCTATTTATACCACATATTTCAATTTCGTTTACTACTAAGGTATAGAAATAACTCTTCAAAAAATGTTACGTCATTTTTTCACTGATAACTCGTTTAGAAAAAATGATATTAATTAATACATCCAGCTGTAACTCCAGAAGGCTAGTGAGTGCTACTGAGAGTAGACCGTCATTTGAAAACCCTATTATTCTTCTATCCCACGATATGTTGTTTAAGTTAAACAAGCAAGACATCTAAAATGCATACCTTCACAAAGCCTACTCAACATTTCTGATAATCCCTTCGTAATTGAGCCGACTAGAAATTGTTTTCAATTTTATTTGCAAGGAGACCTTCCTTCCTGTATTTGTATATAAATAATAATACACAACATTGTAAGCAATAATAAACACGCAAAGCTTGTTTTTTTAATTTTCCGAATTCCAATGTGCGACGCGAGGCATATTTGAAATTTGATACGGAAGTTTAAGAATCCGGCCAACCAACAAATACATGTACATCATAAATTGTTCCGAATTAGGCACGTCCGCAAAATTAGTCCTCTCAGCTGCGTTAAGTATTAGTGTCAATATATATGAACCAGTGTCGCAATGACTTTAATTTTGCATAGCTATTTACGTGTAATTGGCAATTCCCGACTGACTCGAATTTATTTTGGCTGTAGAAAATATTGCAGCAAACACTTTTTTCATCAGTTTAATTTCGTCCATTTGCTATTAAATGTAAATGGTAAGCCAAAGTCATCCTAATGATAAAATGTCTGTTGTTTGAATAACGCGCAGTATTTTGCTATATCATCTTGGCTGATTAAAGTTGCTGCTTATACGTTGACGAAACTAATTTATCGGAGGACAATATATTTAAAATGTAGCATGTAAATTGTGGAAACAATCAAAATCATTTATGTCCTCCCTAGCAAAATGTAAGCAGCAAGTAGGGTATTTGCCTAAATGTGTAATACCAATCCGATTTGTATGATTTCAAAACATGGGGTTTTCAGCAATTCAATTATGGACGAAGGGCAGCCCATTAGAAACTGTAGAATCCCATTAAATGTTGAAGGGTAACCTCAGATCCAAGGAAGTAAATGCCGATTTCCTGTAAAATGGAATTGGACAGTACAAGGTCTAGAAATTCATTTGACGAAACGACATCCATCAACTGAAATGAGGCAAGTATATTGTTCGTCAAAGCTGGGAATCAGTAGCCTCGTTATCATGCTGCAGCAGGTATTATCAAAGAAGGAGACTGACAGGTTGTAAAATTTGCAGAACATACATTCGGAATTCTTGCAACATTTATTTTTTTAATTGTTTGTCTTCAAATCGATTATTGTTTGTATTCTACAAATTGACACAATATGCTCAGTCCAAGATTGTTCAATATGATTCACACAGTCATCAAATACGGCGGTAAATGCGGAGCATTTGCAATTGAGTTCGATCCCGTAACCGCCAGCCTATCATCCACCACTAACAAGCACATACTGAAGGCTGTCCATGTAAACGGAATCCAAGCAGTGTTAGTGTTCTGCGGAACGGTTCTTACAATATTAAATATTTTATTGCACTCTGACTTCAACATGGTATTACTGACAATGTTTTATTGTCTGGTGTTTGCGCTAACCTATGTGGTATACCTACTACCCATACTATTCCGTCGAGATATTGTCATATTTTTCAATATGGCGTTCGACTACTTCAGCTTCATTGAAAGTGAGAACATGAGCATTGCATGATCATCATTTAATTGGGCTTAAACCTTATGAAATTTTAATAATGTGTCATTATATTTTCTAGAATCATATATGCCAACGTTTAAGGCCAACACATCACAATTGAATTTATTTCTGGATGTAGCAATCTTTATGCTGGCCATGTCCTGCTCCGCTATCACTTCTGTTCCATTTCTCCTCTGCGTGTACGATCCAAGATCGGCTTTATTTGTAGGACAGTTAATACCGATGCAATATTATTCGTATTTCCCAATCGGTTTGGCAACTGCTTTCTGGTACGGACAAATCTTCTTCGTTGTCCAGTTTAGTTTTATTTCAGTTGCCGCCGGCGCAGTTATCTACCTATTTTACCTAACCATAATAATAACAGCAGAATTTAATATGAATTCCAAAAAAGCATTTCGAACATCAAGTATGTTCAGGGAGCCTCGCAATTTACGCTTATGCTTCAGAGGATTTCAGATCCTAAATGAAAATGCAATGTGCTTTCTAGGACGCTTTATCACATGCTTTCACTTCATATTTAACGCTTATCCTGTGTTTTGCAACTATTTGCTGTTACGTCACTCGGACGGAATTCCGTGGATTCTTAAGGCGGGAATCATATTGAGTTATTTTGCAAGCTGCACTGTTTGGATGTTTGTTCTGCAAGTTGGAAAGTACTTGTGGATTCGACAACAAAAGACGTTTGGTTCCTGGCGTAAACACAATTGGGCTGCCAGTGATTTGGAACGCAAAATAATGCGCAAATTTCTGCGTAGTTGTAGAGCGGTTTTACTTTGTCATGGGAAGATGTTTGTAATCGGTAGAATGACCCAGTTTATTTACGTCAAGAGAGTGATGGTATTGACAATGAAGCTATTGTTGATGGGTAGAAAATGAAGGTGACATTCGCTGGTAATAAACGTTATCTTTGAGCCATGTTGCATGGCTACATGATCTAATTATTATTTCACCATCAGTAGTTTCATTATGCATTTGCTCAGACGCTTGATATAACTAAATGTTGACACCCGACCAATAACAAAGATGTTTCCATCCTTTAAACAAATTGACGGACAACTACTGAGGAACCGTTTCATAATATTTAACTCCTTGTCGCAGAAGGATTTTGGCATTGACCAAGATATTTTAACTTTGTTAACTTGGTCATGAAATAGCTTTCCACAAAACAAAACAAAAAGCCAAACTGCAACTGTCATTGCGCATCCCGCTAATACGGTACATGACATCAGTAGATGTATTTTGTTGTTGAATCTGATCCAAACGAACAAAAATATTGCGGGGCCATATGTAAACGTAACATGACATGTTGTAAGCAGGCGGTTATAGAAGCACATGAAATATGCATGAAGTATCTGAAATGATCTGAACATAACTTTGAAATTGTCGGGTCTTCTCAAAGAATCTGATGTCCTGTAGACGCGCTGAGAAAGTGCCATTTCCCGTAAGAGAATATTTGGTACGTAAAACGAATACGTAAATGTGCAGGTTACAAAAACGGCAGCATTCAGCCCGGTAACCATCATCAAGTATGCGTGGAACATGGCCAACCCGATCCGAACAAAAGCAAGCTTACACAAACGCCCCGGTAGCAACTGGCCTACAAACAACGGTCCGTTGGGCTCATAGAGGCAGTACAGAAATATAAGTGCAGTCAAAATTATCCATGCCATGTAGTAATTTAAGAGAATCCCATCCAGTATCCAGTTCAGTTTGTCTTGATTCGGCCGATGATTGCAGCTGTACTTTTCTGAAAAGTTAAAACAGGTGTGAGTTAAAATCTGACGTAAGTCAAATGGAATCATAAAACTGGTGATCATTACCAACCTTCAAGCAATCGAAACAACCGCAGTGTTCCATTAAAGGCTTTAATAACGTCGTCACAATATATTTTCATAGCAGACATAACAAATGTTATGGCTAGTGCGCTTATAAAAACGAATGAGTAGAACAATGAATTTGACAGTGCATTTGATACAATTTGGGGAAGGCAAGGAGCAATCACGGAAAACATCCAGATACATAACAATAAATGTACTCGACGCACGCGTCGCAAAGTGCACGGATCTGTTGAGTGTATAACATTTTCTGTCTGAACGTCGAATTCTAGTATTTGTGCACCGGAGATGTATATTAAATAAAATAGCACGGATAAAAGTTTGTAGAATCGTTTGCTGAACATACTAGATAATGCTGTTCATGTTTGTTAATATCCATAAAATGCAACACAGTTCTGATATTGCTGGAATGATTCCAGAGACTAGAGTTGAATATGACAAAGTAAATGGATTCTGACTTTGGTTTTGCATAATAGCTGAATCTTATAGAAGATTGGCGGTTGGAGTGTGGAATAAAAGTTTTCTCGGATGTATAATAACGTATGTAAATGATTGCAGTAGATGAAATAAAGTCAAATAACTACATTAAGTTGCGTGTCATTGCTCGGAGTCAGTATGAAACAACTAAAATAACTCTTTGTCATTATGCCGGCATATGCTATAATGGTTAATAATTTGTTTAAAATGGGAATCCAGAAATCACACGAATTATATTCGCGTTATATTATATTGCTATACAATCAAGGACAATTTTGAATGTGGTTGATGAAGGTGGTTTGTCTGTTATTATCGGCCCGGAAACGATTGAAATCGTGTCGGCGGTGTAGAAAGAAATATGTTGCGGAAATGCAAACCATTTTGTTAAATTATTTTTGATTGAAACACATCGTTTCAAAATTGCAAATGTGGGTTACTTTTATAATCCAAATAAGTAGATTCAACGTTTTTGTGTACATTTTTTGTGCACGATGTGTCCTACGTTGCTTGGTTACAAAATGTTCCATGATCGAAATAGAAATACATAGCTTCTAATGTCTGCATACATGCAAACCGGAAGTACATTGATGTTCATAATTCTAGCTGCAGTAGAATACTTTGAATTACTAATGACGCCGCGACTCCATAATTGCAATCGTTATTAACAAAAAATAGGAAAAGTGACGGTTTAAAAGTATTCATGTGCATGAGTTCAATATTACAGAAAATTGTTGGTATGTCGTTTGCCCTGGATTGCCTGTTCATGATCCAAATGTAGGGTTATTACTATATTTAGATACCTTGGTAATCATGTGATTACATATTAGAGTATACAATGCAACACAAGCATGAAGAAAGGGAATTATAGATTTAATGAATTTTGTTGGATTTCTTGGGATAATGTAGTTATTAGTGAAATGTGACGGTACTAGCTTGCCCGGGATGCTCGCGAAAAATACATGCGAGCATATCTAGAAATTCACAGATTACGCATATTATAGTTACATATACATTTGGCATTATCGAACGCCTTTAATTTCTGAACGTCTTGAAAATTGCTATGAGCAATGAATGCCATTGTAGTAATTACTTTTAGAGGAGTCAATGCAGTGTAAAAACCTAAATTTCCTTTGACTGTTATGAAGTGCTCAGGTACTTGAAATTGTTTCTATGGTCTTCTCCAGGCTTCGTAGATGGCAATTCGTTGCTAACATTCGATTTTTTAGTAAATTTGTTGGATTTGCATTATAGTTACGTTGTCACAGATTTTGTACATTGTTGTACCGTCCATAAATTTCAGCTCTACTGAAAAACCTGGAAGAAAAACTGTGCCCACTGAAAAAAACCTGTTTCTCAATGTACCCCAACCAACCACATTTTCGAAAATATCATCTGAGCAAACCGTACCTTATTTTACTCAAGGAATATTGCGATAGCATTGGTTTGTGACTTTCAAATATTTGTTAAAACTTAATTTATGCTGACTAATGGAGTTATTATACTGTTATTCCCCAAATCCCATAGTATCGGTATACCAATTTTCGAGTCCATATTTGAAATCAGCATGTAAAGGTACCTTTGGTAATTAGTTTTCATCACCACATGAACAACTTTAAGGTTATCAAGGCATCTTATCAGCAACCGATAAGCTCCAGGAAATTAAATGGACTCCATATTTGAAATCAGCATATCAAGTTACCTTTAGCAATTGAATTTCATTAGATTATGCACAACTGTAAGGTTATCAAGGCACCTTATCAGCAACCGATGAGCCGCAGGAACTTAAATAGGCTTCATATTTGAATTGCGCATGTCAAGTTACCTTTTGCAATGGAATTTCATTAGATTATTAGAAATTGTAAGGTTATCAAGGCACCTTATCAGCCAGCGATAAGCTACAGAGAGTTCAACAAATTCCACATTTGAAAGTCAATTTATCCAAATGTGCTATTTCTAGGTAATTTGTGATTAATGATAATAAATAATATGATAAGTATCATTGATAATGATGTGCTTTCAGCACTGCTGCATCACAACACCACAAACAGTATCGCAGTGCTAAAGTCATGTGCCATAACCCGGTATGTGCATGTGTATGAGTATCTGTAATGCATGCAAACAACAACAAACCACCTTACACAGGCAGGGAGGGTTTTGAGTTGTTATATAGGATATGTTGGGACCGTGTGGATACCTTTCTCCCAAATCTTAGTAAACCAAAACAATGTCGGAAGCCTTGGTATCGATCGATAGCCCATGTGACTGGTTGTCTTGACATGTACCCATTTTAACTTCCAATCCATGCAGACCGTAAATAATAACACCAAACTTCGCTGAAGCAGCCGTTGCTGTACACCATGCAGAGAGACGATGACTTACTGTCTGACTAATGGTTAGATTTGACCTCATGGTGGGTCCCGAATCACGCCTAATATACGGATATACACTGCGTGTGAGAAATGGTCTTTGTTGAATATATTTTTATGCTTGTATGTATCGGGTATGGTGAGACCCCAACAAAATGTGAGTTTCACGTGGTCGTCGGAAAAGGCAATGATATTTGCCTTTCACCACAAGCAATGGACAAGAAGACGAGACTCTTTGGCAGTTTCACACCACTATCGTCGTTGTCGTCCTCTTGGCTGGCAATCTTCATCATTCTTCCCAAACTCGGAGAGAAGAACAGAGCTGAAGCGCACAGCAATAAATTAAGTAGTAGCAGAATGGAGTATCTCTCCAAAATAATTGTAAATTGAGGTTGATGGTGGAATTTAATGCTAACATTTGTATCGTCAGTGCTACTGCTTTTCTAAAACTGAGAGAAACTTCAAAGCGATGTTCATATGTTGTGTGGTGTTGCGTGTTCGTGTGTTACATAGGAATGTAGAAACTACAATCCTTTTAGTTAAATGATTACCTCTGATGTCCGTAAGAAGCCAATTGCTACTCAGCGGCATTCAAACGAGATGTCACATTGGTTTAATGTATGGAAGTATACAAGGTAGTACAAGTCCGAATTCGAACAAAATTGACCATCAGTTATACATTATGTGTAGAAATATCACACATCTGATAGTCATTAGTCACTCTGGAGAAAATCCTAACTATTAACCATAAAATATATTGATTGAAAATGTTAGGTAGGCAAGTAGACATGGCGCCATACTTTATCCACATCTTACTCTACATAGACAGAAGTTATTGGAGGTTTTGGTTAACGTTAAAGCAAACTAGAAAGAAAGGAATAAGATCAATAGTGATTTTAAATCAATCCGAAGCATTTGAAATTATATGTTGATACGCTCAGGATCAAATTTGTATTCTTGGTAACAATATGCATGATACCATATAGCTGTTTGGATTCAGGGTTTCCACGTCGCCTGACGCGTTAGTATGCGTCCTGTTTCGACGTGTATAGTTGGTAGTGTGTTGTTAGCATATTTACCTATGTGGCTGAAAGCCAATTATAGGAATACTCCTTAATAAATAAAATTAATTTGTTTCAACTCACGGCATGTGTTTGACATTGAATGTTTGGTATACTTCTGCTTGTCCGCTAGCAACTTATTTTGTTGCATCAGCATATATATGACTTGAATAAATTGCATGGATTCTTGTCTCAACTACAAACCAACAAACAAGCTAAGGTAAGCAAAAATTGCCAGTTAATTCAGTACCATTGGCTGCAAAAACGTCGAGAGAGAGAGAGAGATTGTGTTAATTAGCTGTCACAAGAGAGTGTTAATTAGTTGTCCCGAGAGAGTGTTAATTAGTTGTCCCGAGAGAGTGTTAATTAGTTGTCCCGAGAGAGTGTTAATTAGTTGTCCCGAGAGAGTGTTAATTAGTTGTCCCGAGAGAGTGTTAATTAGTTGTCCCGAGAGAGTGTTAATTAGTTGTCCCGAGAGAGTGTTAATTAGTTGTCCCGAGAGAGTGTTAATTAGTTGTCCCGAGAGAGTGTTAATTAGTTGTCCCGAGAGAGTGTTAATTAGTTGTCCCGAGAGAGTGTTAATTACTTGTCCCGAGAGAGTGTTAATTAGTTGTCCCGAGAGAGTGTTAATTAGTTGTCCCGAGAGAGTGTTAATTAGTTGTCCCGAGAGAGTGTTAATTAGTTGTCCCGAGAGAGTTAATTAGTTGTCCCGAGAGAGTGTTAATTAGTTGTCCCGAGAGAGTGTTAATTAGTTGTCCCGAGAGAGTGTTAATTAGTTGTCCCGAGAGAGTGTTAATTAGTTGTCCCGAGAGAGTGTTAATTAGTTGTCCCGAGAGAGTGTTAATTAGTTGTCCCGAGAGAGTGTTAATTAGTTGTCCCGAGAGAGTGCTAATTAATTGTCCCGAGAGAGTGTTAATTAGTTGTCCCGAGAGAGTGTTAATTAGTTGTCCCGAGAGAGTGTTAATTAGTTGTCCCGAGAGAGTGTTAATTAGTTGTCCCGAGAGAGTGTTAATTAGTTGTCCCGAGAGAGTGTTAATTAGTTGTCCCGAGAGAGTGTTAATTAGTTGTCCCGAGAGAGTGTTAATTAGTTGTCCCGAGAGAGTGTTAATTAGTTGTCCCGAGAGAGTGTTAATTAGTTGTCCCGGGAGAGTGCTAATTAGTTGTCCCGAGAGAGTGTTAATTATTTGTCCCGAGAGAGTGCTAATTAGTTGTCCCGAGAGAGTGTTAATTAGTTGTCCCGAGAGAGTGTTAATTAGCATGACCAGAAGCTTCGAAACATGGTCAATACATCTATTCTCTATTGTCTTCGTACATGGGCACCATGATTGATGCAAAAACTCCGCGGCTCGAAATGCGCCAATTACCGTACGCTGGCCATTAAACCTTTACACTGATATCAAAATCCCGCTTTGGCCCAAATGCATTGGTCTGTATTCGAGCACCTGCACCATGAATAATGCATACACTGCCAACGACGTGACCTTTGGTTTTTATTAGCATAACAATAGACTTTTCCCAGTGGCCTTGCTCAGTAAGGTATTTTGTCAGCACCTCCATTGCCGGTGTTAATTTTTTCGACATTTTAAATTGTAGCTTGTTGTAACTTATCCTAACACACAGTTTAGCAAGCAACCACAAAAAATTTTGTTTCCATAACTGCTATCATGTGATCACACGAATGACTCGCGCGTGACGTCTTGTTGTTACCAAGCCCTTGTAATGGTTGCTACCGCACATGTCCGACGTGAGACATGTCATATCATACAACTGCATTTTCAAAGTAATGCACACTTTGTTTGACCGGTTACAAGTGTGAATAATGTATTGGTCATTTCACCATAAGAAGTTTCATGATACATTTGTTCAAACGCATGATAACACTAAATGCGGACAACGGGCCAACCGAGAGGATGATTCCGTTCCTTAAACATATTAACGGACAACTATTCAGGAACCTGTTCATGTATTTTAACTGCGTATCGCTGCAGAAACCAGCAGATACCAACGTGACCGAAAGGCAATTATAGGAATCCTCCCTAGTGACAATACTTTAATAACAGTTTCTTTCAACTCAAGGCACGTGTTTAAAATAGAATGTTTGGTAACCATCTCCTTAACCGGTAGCAAATTGCTTCGTTGCTTAATGCGCAACCCCAATGAACAAATTACATAGAATACTTTGGTTCTGTATCAGTTACAATCCGACAAACAAGCTACGGTTAACAAATGGCATTATATGGTTTGAGATATGGCATTATAAATCTTCGTTTCTGTCAGCAATTATATACAAGTTTGACATATAATTGGTTTGTTTTTTGTCGTAAAATTTTTAAATAATAATTACATACGTGGTACTTTGGCATTGGATAGGAACGAGCAAGTTAAAAACTCAAAATGTGTATCTAGTAATGAGAGGTAGTGCTGTGTTAATTAATGGATTGCCAATGCTTGTTCGTTCGTCACAAGAAAGCTTGTTTTGATAAGGGTTGTATGCACCACATACTGATTATAACCGGAAAGCTTTCCGCATGCTCATTCGTATCTCTATATATTTCAACTTTGATATTTCCACCAGGTGCAAAGATTAAAAACCAAATATATTTGGAATTCAAGTTGGGACTCTACTTGACAGCCAGATCGCAGTTCTATCTTTGTAAGCTTCTAATAGCAACATATTCCCTTTCCAAGCTGTTGTTTCACAGTCCTGAGCAGTACTCATTGATTTACAATGAAATTATTCTTGCGGAGTTCGCTAATGACCTTCATGTCTGTAGTCGCAATTGTGCGACCAGCAGAAGTATTTGAGCTTACCACACTGACACGGCAGATAAATTGGGATCGGTACGACTTTTGTTTGGTCTATATACTTCGAGACAGCAGGAGGCAAATCAACGTTCACAATGCACTAAACACTTTAATCACAGTAAACAGTTTGATATATCACAAGGGATTACTTTTATGGCTAGTGTCGGACAGCTCATACATATCCATGTACATCCACTACTTGGACACGTATCGACGAAAGTATTATTTATTACGGCCATTAGTATCTAAGTATTCTACCGCATCCGCTTCGTGCCAGCTAATCATCACCGAGTACTCTCTATTTTATTTCAATCATAAAAGTGTAACCGATGATGGAAACACACGCCTGTTTTATGTTTGGACATCATTCCTGAAATATAACGCTGCGGGCAGAGGTTTTTCATTAGAAAGCAACCCGAATTCTGTGATAGTCATCGTTACAAGAAAGAGGGACAAGTATCTTCGGATGATGATCGGTTTATTTGCTCCATTTACTGTGATCGCACTTCAGATAGAGTTCAAATCTAATCCCGTTCGCGTATCCGACATATGGATAGCAAACTACAACCCGGTGAAACATTACACGATGACTTTCAACATTTTTTCCAAGATGCTAACTTCAAAAATGCTGTTCTCGGTTAATTCAAGTGAAAGCAGCTGTATTCCGGGAATCCTAGTATCATCTTGGCTATCAGCCAAGTGCAAAAACTATTTTCGTTTACCAACAGAACACTCATTTTTTGCAAATTGGCTGCTACGAAATACGCGCCACGAGTGCCAGACTCCATTTCGTATACTCATATGGCACATTGGTAAACACCTCAACCTGACAATCCAGAATGATGCAAAATCGGCTCAACTTGTCAAGTCAATAAGCCTAGGAAGTCTAGTTGGAGCAAAGTAGAAGACATTCACGAATCTTTTAAATCAAATTGCGACTACTGCGTTACAGTAGGATTTCAGGGTATCTTTGAAAACCCAGGATATTGTGACGTTGAAGATAAGTTTGACACGTACAGCGCGATTGAGGCTCTTACCTGTCCTTTTGATCTGAGGGTGTGGGTCCTATTGGTAATGTCGTCGGTGGCGTTTACCATATATTCGAAGCTGAGAACATATTGTTTCAAGGACCAGAAAAAGTTGACCTTTCACATTTTTGATATATTGCGCATTTGGCTGCAACAAGGTGTAAGACGACCATTCCTTATCACAATAATTTACGTTGGGATGGTATATCAACTTTCATTTTTCTATCAGTTCGACATGACCACAAAAATGATAGCTCCACCAAAAGTGGAAATAAAGGCTACGTTGGCAGAGCTACTTGAAGCAGGGTTCAAGCTTCCCCTCTATTATGCACCTAAAGACGAGATATTAGTACAGCTTCACATCAAATACACCATAAATGACTTTGTGCTACCGTTGTTCTACGAGGGATTCAAAGGAAACCTCTCGTCCACTATATATGTATTACTTTCAGAATGATTCTCTAAAGTAAACCGAAAAAATATATCTTTATCACTGGGAAGATGTTCCAAATTTGAAAAACTGTCACCGCGTAAGGAAAAGATATCCTACGGTACGGGGATATATTCAGGTATATGGAAGGTCACGTTACACAGTTTCTAGGATCCTGTCCAGGCTGGCGTGGGAGGCAGGAATAAAATCGGTTACCGATTCGGTTATAGCAGCAGCGAAAAGGCGCAAAGATGGCGCGGAGGCAATTGTTGTTAGTACGATTGCGCCATTGACAATCGACGAACGATTATTAGCTTTATTTGGAATTCGCGGCTGTTTCATTCTGTCATCTATCGTGTTCTTTATTTCTGAATTGCCCTATTTGTTAAGATGGATTAACAAATCGCGTTGCATTATAGCTTATATTATTGTTAGCTTGATGCACTTCATTCGCCACTGCAACGATATATATATGAATTGTGTGTCGACGGGTTCGGTGCTATTTTGGAGCACTGTCAGCTTGTAAGGAATGAAGTTGTTCAAGTGTGTGAAGAATAATATCCAGAATTTTGTACAATGCTCACTAAATATTATGCTGTAAATGTCGAATATATCGACCATGTCGTCTTCATCTTAGTTTGTGCCGTCGAGAAACATGGTTCTTTGCACTATGAGCCAATAAATTCGGTCGATAGAGCCTAAGTGCATAGCATTATTAATTGCTATTAGCTTACTTTTAATTCAACGAACCAGACTCGTACTAAGTACACTCATGTAATAAATATGTACATACTATATGAATAGGTGTTGGTTAATAAACGATGTAATTCGTAAATGTAGTTGGTGATACACTCAAAATATTACATTGTACTTTGGCACCAGTAGATCAATTTTGTTTTTGAATAAACGTAAAAAACGAAATACACCCTATTATCAGCGTTCCACTGGGATGTCTATGAACGAAAAAGCGAGATTTAATGACGGACACGTCATGATTTGTGGTCATGCTTTTGGGGGTGACAAACCTCAATACAACAACTCAATCCATTAGGCTATAGTAATTCGGTTCAGTGCCGGCAGTAGGTTAGTGCGGTAAGATACTAAACGAATCTTGCTTGCAACTGTGATTGCCACGCAATTTCATTCATTATTGAAATTGGATAGACCAGTAAGTTCTTATTGACGATTTGAAGCAAGCAATATACTACAATTGGTAATTCAATATTTCGTCGTCATGAAATTGCGTGGACATCTAAATGTGAGCATTTCTAGTTGAGTGATTAAGGCATTAGAAATATTAGTTTACGTTCCTTATATCGTACAGTATACGTATCTACCAGAGTAGTTAGGGCGACTTGTTTGTCGATTTACGTCAACAACATGAGCGGTAATCTGAAAGCTTTTATTATGATTGCATATTTTTTTCTACTTATGTGGTGATGTGATAATTACAATTACAATTATTCGCAAAAAGTACACTACATGTTGGTATAAATTGTCTTGGTTAATATAAAACTCATTATGCTGATCATAATAATTGCTCGATACAGTCGGTGCTGTCAAAAGCAACTTTTCATTGCCATTTTCACATTTATATATCAAGTTTTGGCAAACAATTACAATGTGCATTGTGCAGAAGTTTTATATTTTCTGCATATTTCTGGTTGCGTTCTCTCAAACAACGTGGATACAAATACCACCAGAAGAATACGGTGATCTTTTCTCTGATACTTGGTACCACATCACAACGCGACATTCTCCGAAACAGAAAGTGAACTTATCTGACTTGTTTCGAGATAATTTGCTTGAGACAAGCGTATTTGTAATTACAAGTTTCCATTCCCTTAATATACATCCACCAGCATTCCCAATCATAGTCAGAACGGTCGTACTTGGTTGACAGCTTGATAACTCATCATGCACGTATCGTTGGCTACCATCAACTTTACGACATGATCCTGAAAACGGTACACTTGCAAAAGGAAAGTGTTCATCATCCTTCTTGGACAAAACATTTTGTCTAGCAATTGATTTTAAGGAATTTGCGTGGCAATCCAAACCGTGGAAGGGACACGTGCATATTTCAGTATTTCCGCCCGAAGTGATTTTATTTCTAAGATCACAGGAACATGTCCCATTTGAGGCGATTGGTTTCCCAAAATTATGGCAAGTTGAAGTTGCCTCTAACTTGGACGGCGCAAACACTCTTCCAGGAATCCTACCTGACGCTATGCATATCTTAATATTAAGTGGTATTTTGCGAACTGACTTAAAACATGATCTAATTAGTACATGGATACATCCATTGGTTGGTTCCAAGTATGGAAAAGATTTTACATCCACAAATTCGATTTATCAAGTCGTCGAATACGACGCCATCAGACCCAAATTAGAATATA
Organism: Sinella curviseta; assembly: GCA_004115045.4. Taxonomy (NCBI): domain Eukaryota; kingdom Metazoa; phylum Arthropoda; class Collembola; order Entomobryomorpha; family Entomobryidae; genus Sinella; species Sinella curviseta. The sequence continues at coordinate 38,765,599 of CM023202.3, read as the reverse complement.
TACACATTTCGGACGGACGCATATCGTTTTCGAGAACATTAAGTGAACCTAAGGATACTAGAACGTTGTGGATGGTATACACTTGGCTATTCTCCCAAGCGGAAAGCCGGCTGCTCGAAATATTCAAGACTTGCCCGAACGGAAATTTGAATCCATTCAAGGCACACAATATATTATTTAACATGTTTGCAACAATATCCACAAACTATAGTTACTTGATTCCATCGGTGGGTTGGGTTTCTACATGCACTCGCGGCGGAAGACAGGAACACATAAATACCAATTCAATCCTATCCGCCATGTATTTCAATGATATTGTGACAAATGGGAGTACAGAGTATTTTCCAATTTCCGTACGCGACGAAGTTGGTTCTACCCGATTCGTTAGTTGCGGACAAACCCAACGTAGCTCATTTTACTACAAAGCGATCGTGAGTATTTTTGACGGATGGACCTGGACATGTATCGGTTTGGCGATTACAGCTATTGCAGCATGCAACAGGCTAATATGTATTTCAACTGGGATACATGCTGGTAGACAAGGAGAGGTTTTGCAGGTAACCAAAATTTTGGTTGAACAAAGTGGAGCAATCAGAAAATGGTTGGGGATTCAAGACTCGGCTGAATTGTTACTCGGTTTATACGCTCTTGCCGCCATAGTGCTCAGCAACGCGTATAAAAACAAAAATATAACGAATATAATTGCACCAAGAAAACCGCTGCCAATTGACGATATAGATGCACTAATAGATAACAATGTCACTATCATCAACCAGATGGCCTTTGGGGATGATCCGATCAGCTTCGAAAATATGCTTCAGATTTAGACACATGCGATCCGGTTCAGTTGAAAAATTTTGTTGTCTGCAACCACACAATTGTAATGTATAACGAATTAACGTTCATGAGCTATTTCAACATTCGAGAGGACAAACTAGACCGCTACCTAAACAAGCTAAAAACTCACGCCCGGATTATTACGAATGCTGCGAGAATATTGTCCGTCTTCTCGAAACGGCTTGGATTTAATGCATCGCGGTTCGCTGAAAGTAATCGAGAAGAAAAGGTTAATTTCCTAAGGATACAAAGCCAAGCTATTAGAAACGATTTCGACGCTGAATTGATTTTCTCTCTGCAACAGTGCAATCATGTTGCAGTTATGGTGCCACACGAGACGGCGTTAAAATATGCTAAGCTGACAAACACAACCCAAAACGTTCATGTCGGAACAGTTCCAGTTATTCAATACGATATAAAGATATCCTTGAATGGTCCAATTAGCTCACACATGTTTAGTCGCATTGGTGGAATTTACTCGTCTGGACTGTGGTCTCTTTGGTCAGGAATACTACGGAACACTTGGAAACAGAAGAGTGTAGCAACGGTCAGTAAGCCATCGATGCACGGTAACATTCAGGTTGTATTTCAGATATGGCTTATCGGATTAATTGTAGCAGTCACAGCTGCAATGATTGAGTTTGCAATTAACGTAATTCTAGTTTGCATTTTTATCGTTTGAAGTCAGCGCTAGGCAAAACAACATGACCACAATTATGTTTCAGTGTCTAGTTCAGTGTTCCTGGAACTGGAACATATAAGGAGTTATTAGGAGAGAAAAGCAAAATAGGTTGTAGCTCCTTATATTTTACAATAGGTATGCAAGCAAGTTGCATGCATGGAAAAAAGTATATTATTGTTGCAACGTAGTGCAGTACGAAGTATAATGTGAATAAAAGGGAAGCAGGTCCTTTACGGTAAGCTTTACATTAGGTTGCTTGATTTATTATATATTTTAATTTATCCGAAACATATCTTCGGTTTAAAAGTAATTCGGAAAACCGGATCCCAATACAGAAATAGGTTCGCGTAGAAATCGGAGTGCATGGTAAGCCAACACAGGCTCCAGCTAAAGTTCGTCATCCCAATACAGGTGACTCGAAGTTCCCCAGCGCAAACCAATACAGGTCTAATCGCTCGGGGAGTTGGACACGAATAGATGTTGACATTGAAAGAGTTAATTCTCTTTATATAGAATATGGACATAACAAGAGACAGTATTACTTTTAGGGCTACGTGACTGACAGAATTAACCTGACTTGAATTTAGACAAAATATTATTAAATTATTGTTAAAGGTAAATTATATTATATTAAATAAGGTTTATTTACACTTCATATTATTATTTGCATCGCTCACTACATTTGTGAAGCAACCGAATCCACTATAAACATTTATAATTCTATACAAAATCACGATAATGTACATGTAAGGAATCTACCAAGTCGCCAAACAGAAGTCATTGGTAAATCCAAAAACCAATGCGAATTAAGTAAGCTTTTGGGTTAGAATAATCATCTTGGAAATATTTTCAACTTGGAAAGTAATTACTCCCATGAACATAAATCAGTTTCTAGATATAGTTGGTTTCTGCTTCGTCAGAATATTTTAACACTTGTCACGCTGATTTATCAAACTGATTAGCTGCATGGTAAATCTCGCATGCATTGCAATGCAAATGAAAAGTAATAACCCACTTATAATTGCTCCCAAATTATTTTTTTCCAAATTCAAGATGTATTTGAAATAAAATTATGACAGATAATTGCTCTTCCTCAACAAATCATCAAGTTTGTATTTTTTATCGTCAAAAGATCATGCAACAAAAAAAAATTAAAAATGGAGATTAAGCATGAGTTTTTAAATGTTAAGTTCGTACGAGCAAACAAATTATAGATCCAGAACAAGTGATGATGTACTGTATTGTCAAAAAATTCATATTCGTAGTAATGAGCAAAGAGATACCTGACGACAATCTATTGGTTGTCTAATACAGCTTGCTGCTACAGCCCAGCCCCACAGCCCCTCAGTCCCTCAGCACGATAGCTACCTCAAGAGGAGAATGCCATTAACATGGATGTTTAAAAACATGGCATGGCAAAATTTTAATTGCAGTTAGGCGAAACATTTGGAAGATACAGAAATTTCTGAAGATGAGTAAAATCGTAAATGGAGACATAAGGTAACGGTGCACATTCGAAATTGTGAATCATGTGAATACTGTTGTGGACACGACACAGACTGGCTGGCCAAGCTGAAGAAGAAGACTCTTGGCAATGGGATTTCCTCGATTACCAGAAATTTTCGTGAACATGAAAATCATCGCTCTTTTGAATACGGCCTTACCGATGAACGAAAAACGGGTATTACGGAATGTTTTAAAAGCTGTGTGACGACCTCAAATAATATTTTACAGACTTTCCAATCCAAAAAAGCGATGGAGCGGCCGAAAATGAAGATAAACAATTATCTGCAGCAAAAAATCGTAACATTAGTTTAAAAATATACCCTTTAATAATTTTGCATCCTTTATACACCTTGCATTTAAAAAACCATAACTTTGCCCGCCTCTTTTTCTGAGATTATTTGACGATAATAAATACTAAATGCATTCATTTTTGAACCTCGAATAAAATATTCTCAAAAATTATCATTGATATAAAATGTGCATATGAGTAATGCCTTATCTTCCCAATGTCCCATTTGGCACGCATAAATAGCCTTCTCGCACACATGTGCTCTTTGTTCCCTTCGTTTCTCACGCAACCTCCATGGCCATTTTCTCCGCTTCCAGTGAATTATTGATGATTCATTCAGTCGCCAATTTATATACTGATTCTCCACAGTCCCCAGAAAACCTTGGTGTGGTCACTCGCAATCATTATTTTCGGCCCTGGGCCATAACTTTCCGAAAGTTCCATAATCAATCCAAAATGCAGTCACCTGTTGTATTGAGCATCAGAGTATCGAAACTCAATTCAATATTGTGTGTACGATCAACTGCATACTACATCATTAATTTTTAAAAGGGATTTTCCATTGTGTAACTCTGTCTGAAAAAAAAACAGGAAGCATAAACTTCAACTGCTCCTCACCACAAAATTGATAGCGTACAAATTAACTTGCCCATCGGCAACATCATTAGCTTCCAGGAATTGACTTGCCGTGACTCCATTACGTTGCCACTATATTATATTTATTATTACGTGCAAACATTGTGCTGATATTGACATTATATCACATAAATATTCATGCATAATATGTCAAGTAACTCATTAGCAGGAAAAATCTATAGCTACCATCTTAATGACCAGGACTAATGAAAAAGTAAACTTATTTGTAGCATGCCATATCGCAATCGCTGTATAAACACGCTTCTCACTCATTAATATTAACTTGGTAGCAAATAATTACGGAACCAAATGCGTTTATGACATTTCAATCGTCCTGGCGCAGAAGGTTAAAAGCGGATTCATAATATTATTTTAATGCTAGTGTGTCGAGTGAACCAATAAGCTTCGTAACTCTGTGAAACTGAACTCTTTAAGAAAATGGCAGGAAAGTTGACAACGGTTTTCATCTTTACAGTGCTAACTCTGTTCCTTGTTTTATCAGGTTGGTTTCGGATTCGATAAATAAATAATTCATGGTGTCACTGCCACATTTTCTAAGCATAACGATGTCAACGTTTGATACTTTGCAGAAATGAGCATGGAAGTCGCTGCGGCAGATGAATGTCAACAGACCTGCCCAGGCCATGACTATGCATGTCAACTTTGCTGCCAGTACGACAACAGTGGTGGGCATGTACAATGTGCTGGTGGTGTGTGCTACTGCGCGTAATTGTTTCAACAAAAAATTAAATTCATTATTTTCGTACTATTTTACTTTCTTTTCTTCTCAGCAAAATACAGTACTGATGATTATTATTCGCTCTACAACTGAACTATCAGATAGCGTAATAGTTTAGTCCTTATGTTCAAGTTAATAAAATAGAAGTATAATTATTTAATTTCCTCATTTCAATAAATTTCCACATGTTTGGTTCTCAATGACATCACTGTTAGTGCTTGGTTAACGGTAATTTGTTGCAATATTGTCAAAAATACCATTTTCCGTAGTCTGTCATATCTTTAATCGAATTGATTGATTGAGTGAATAAGGTCATACGAGAAATTTTGAATTACATTACCAAACGTAATTGATCAGACCATGACATTGTACAACAGTCAGGGTTTCTAAAATGTTAAGGCAATCATTTATGATATCCACAATAAGTTCCATACTGTACAATTGTACATCTGTATGGTAAGTCATATTGAGTAAATCCGGTTTCGGCAGTAGAAATGTTCAGTTTCTCGAAATTATATTGTTGCTGCTTGAAAGCGAAAATCATGGTTATCATATTAGGTTGCTTTCAAATACATAGATAATAAAAAATCGTTGTAATATTTACATCAAATTTGGACCAAGTTGACTGCAATTTTGTGTATCAATTTATGCGTCTCAAAGAGATAGAAAAATCGTCTCAATTGTACCTAGACATCGAAAATGAAACTCATTAACCCGCTGAAACAAAGATTGAGAGACAAAAAGTTAACCACGTCATAGTATTTTGCTTATTTTAAATTTACACTAATTAATACGTAATCTGAATACACGCTGATTGATCATTTGTTTATCAGATCCATAGTAATGGTGTTACGTGTGCTGCATTATGTGAATCATTTCAAAAATGAATTTATGCGCATGCAATAGTAATTAAGAAAAGACGTAAAATGATTACTAATTTGTCTGCTAACAATTCAGTATGGGCTTGTATGTACATGTATGGATACATGTCTGGTCCCATCTAATTCATATTGCATATCATTTATTAATGTATCCATTTAATACCTACATGGTATAGAAAGAATATCCCTGCATACATACATGACTTCTTACTATTAAATGAATCTAGTATCATGATGTTGAATATTTATATCGTTTATAATGTAACCGATTTGAGAAAAGGTGCAATGAACATGACACAATTAATTTAATTCATTTTACAAATTGTTTCGTATTTTATGTTTCTTTATTGTCGTTCTTATAAACATTTTAATCGTCCATTTAACACTGGAATATCTGACATATCCGAACTGTTAGAATTTATCCCGACCAAAAGAAAAGATCATTCTTACCGGCAGGTCTCAAGTAGCAAGCAGTTACAGCACCCAACTCCTCCTTCCACGGGAACTTCTTCGTCTTTAGAAATTTCTCATCAAATGAAACAAACCCAGATGAGTCGCAATGGCACCATGAATATCCTTGACAGTTGTTAGTATTCCATAACTGAATGCAGGCTGTGTTAAAACCAATGGATCCCACATTTCCCTGCCACGACGACGGCACAAATCCGCAATTAGTCTTGCTCAAATTGAAGCTCTGGTTTCTACCGGTTCCGTCCGTATTGCTATAAAATGTGACTCTTGGGAATCCCCTGTTGACTGGAGACGCTCCTGCATCGGATGCTGCTGGTGCGGGTGTGGTCCTTCTTGGTTTGTTGGAAGTGCCACTGTTTTGAACAGGTCGCTTGGTTGATCTTGGGGTGGTCCTACGTGTTGGCTTTGCGGAAGACCCGTCTTGTGCTGGCTTCTTGGTAGGACGTTTTGTTGCACCGTTTGCTGGAGCGGAAGGCAGAGGCTTTTTGGTTGTCGCCGTTCCAGATATACTTTGGCCAGGTTTCTTGGTGGGGCGCTTGGTTGCTTGGGCAGACGGTCTGGGTTTCAATGTGGTACCTGCTGGTTTATTTTGAGTTGGCTTTCTTGTTGGTTTTGATGTGGTTACTTTCGGGCGATTGTTGGGAAGTGGTTTTTTGGTGGGAGCTTTGGTTGGCCTAATGGGTGCGCTTGAGAGAGTTGTTGTCCTTGGTTTTCTGGTGGGCGGCTTTGGAGTAATACCAAACGGCTTCTTTGTCGTACTAACTTTGGATCCAGCCAGTACGGGTTTCTTGGTTGTTAGCATAGGAATATTGATTTCCAGTGGGTTATTTGTTGTTGATGTAGTGAACACTCTAGTAGGTAACTCTGTTGTTGTGGTTGATGTAACGGGGGCTTCTGTGGTGGAGGATGTGGAAATATTGGAGGTGGCGATATGCTCAGTGGAAGGGACAAGGAAGGGAAAGTCCACATCACTCCTCTGCTTAGAAATGATTTTGCCGTTTGGATTATCTTCTGGAGTCAGTGTCTCTGTGATGGATACATGTTTGTTTTCGGTGGACACGTCCTCGGCTGAAAACGGCTCCTTTGCGAGACCGTTTTCAGACGAGAATGCAATGGTTCCGCCGACATCGTGAGATGAACTTGTTGCCGTGAGGAGCAAAACGATAACGCAGTTTAGGAACGGCAGCAATGGAATTTCCATTTTGATTCAGCAGTGTTCACGTTACAGTGTATGAGAAAAAACACAACATCGTTTAATGATGATGATGGCTTGGTAATTATTCACACTTCACACCTCAAGCGAGAATGTGAATGGATTTGTCACAGCTGTCGCGCGAGTATATTAAGGTGCAATTACACATGTACCTAAGTGCGAGAACAGCAATAAAATGAATATTTATGAATGTATGATCATATTTCTCTTATAGGTTAATAAATTGTTTGGTGTTACAGGTCGAGATTATTGCTGTTACAAGGCCGACAGCGTTTGCAAAAGCAAATAGAAAGGACATTATTAGCAATTAAATTGTTGAAATATGTGCAACGATATTATATTTACTAGGAATGGAAAGGGCTTTTGAAAGTTTCATTGGTGTGTACCCAATTAAACTGTAATCATGCCTGTTAGTTCATCAGTTAATGACAAAATACATTGCTTTTAATGACTTGTGATAATAATAATTAATATCAGCAAGATTGAGTGAAAGGGATAACATCGACTGTTGCCTGATTTATTCGGAAGGCATTTCGTAATAAATCTCACGACAATTAAATATGAATGAGTGTTCGATTTTTCTTCACATCTAAAGTTTTGTTGATAGCAAATTCATTACATGATATGTATCAAATGAATTAGAGGCGGACTGTGATGCTGAGATCGTGATTGATTTTCGAAGCAAATAATCACTTTGCTGACAATTTTAACTTTAATACACTGCAAAGAATTTGGGTTTATAGTGAAACTTCATCTCCGTTTTGTGTGATAAAAATTTCCTCACAAGGCATTTTGATGAGTTTTGTTGCATTATGATCGTAGCAGGTAGTTAGAAATTAGGGAATTGATTATAGGGAGCGGCGGTAATATAATGCATAAATCTTTTTGTTGAATACGCGAAATGCTTTATGGATAGTAATTATGTGATATAAGCATAGCGTGTTTATTTATATTCAGTGAACATTTTTTAGGCTTTCCAATGCCCATTTGAAACTTACGAATAGATCTGCTCAATCACTTATTAAGCAATTGAATGCTTATCAGGTCCCAGGCGCATTTTTGCATTAATAAGATGGTTTGGCCATTTTACACATAATTGAGGCACTAATGATTTAAGTCGTAATAATGTACGATTACCTTGATCAAATTGTCATATTTCCGCCACTGCCAAAGTTATAATCTTATATGCAGTCTGAAAATATAATCATAATGTAGTTTGAAATTTAAACAACTTATTATTACATCCTTTCAGTATATTACATATAAGTGGAGAGCATTTGCGTACACGTTATGGCAGTAATCAAATAACAAGCATACTAATAACATAGTAAGTTGTGAAAAATTGGGAATTACACCATTCGTAATCATTGTGTAACATGTATTGGCCAAAAATTATAATTGCATTCCATTACTCATTTTAATTTTTCAATATGGTAACAATAAAACTATTTTTGAAACGCGACCATTTTGAAACATTCCATTGGAATTAGATAAATGAAATACCCAACAAATGCGGAAATATTGAATTCCCCTCACTTCTACCTCAACAAAAGAACCTGAACCGTTAGATCATTTGCAAAATTTATGATGGTCAAAGGCGTTTCTCGGTCAACAAAATTGGTCGCACCAATCCCAATTTTAATGATACTACAGGATCGAAGCATGATTCTCTCCAGCTTCTTGCGCGACCCAACAAAACGTTTCAACCTTTGTAGGGTTGTTCTCGATGCCTCATACACGCTCGCCGAGCCACCAAACACCACCAATTGAGCCGAAATTGCCATTGGTAGTAGTGCTGAGAAAAAGGCAATCGGAATAGCGTTTCCAGTTACCCATGTTAATTTGACCAACGCCGCAGCACTACAAACTTGACATGTTCCTGCAATGAGAATCAGTAAACCTGTCATGCCAAACTTCATTATCTGGTTCATTAGAGTAGCCAAAACCTGTATTTTTCTATAAATTCCTATCACATTGATATTGAAGCCTAACGACGACTTGCATATTTCTTCAAACTCACTAATGTACATTCTAAGGCTAATCGTGCCGATCGTTAAGATTCCACTGTACCCCAAGCAAGATAGTCCAACTGCGTACTTATAACTCCACAGATTCCCAAGGAATACAACGAATTTGATTCCAAAATGCAATATCCCGTTGCCAAATATGCTACCTTCGATGGTCTCCGAATTGCATTCTTGAAGTAATTGATAGCCAACCAAAGAGGCTTTGCAAGGAGAGAACCAATGTATTCCGTAAACCACGATGAATGCCCATACAAAGTAAAACGGCGTCATAGAGTAAGCACTGAGCATATTAATCGTGTCCAGGTACGTGAGTGAGAGTTTCTTTCCTTCTTTTGTAAGGGCTCTGCTGAGTTGAACATGACCGTTTATGCATGTCTTGTATGACATGGTGTGATCCTTTATGTTGTTTGTGAGTACGAGGCCGACAAATGGTGGCATTAGGGAGAGCGCCACCAATAACTTGTCAAAGAATGTGTCACAGGCCTTGCCATTGGACACACAGTGCGACCACTTGACCTGGTATTGCATTAGAACGGCTGCTATCAGTACCACGTCCAGAATGCAAATCAGGCCAAGAGTTTTCTTTGATCGTTTCAGTTTCTGCGAATTGGTTATTTGCATTGTTTCGGAGACCTTGTCCCATTTTATCATCCCGCCGACCGTGAACTCCGCAATGCGACAGAGCATTCCGACGAATTTGATGTTTCTCAGCAGGAGCATGTTGACTTCAGAATTTTCAGTGGATACAGTAGTCAAATTCGATGTGTTGTCGTTGGTAATATTTTTAATACGACAACGAATATTCGGCAACAAGTGAAATAGTTTTGATGCTACTAGTTTAAAACGACACTTCAAGGTTGTCTGCTTGTGTGCTTGACGTTGGGTTTCGATCAGAACCATAATTTATGCACATCATATGCACCGACGATCGCAATTGTAACTCTGGCACTGACAGGCTCAGAAATGGTGAAAACAAAATAGCAATTAGCGGTCATGTAAATGAATAATCTGCTTTTGCGTATATACCAGGCCTTGACCGAAAACTAATTTTACACTTGCTTACGTCCGCTCTCACAAAGCAATTTATCTACATAGCGACACTTTATTTAATTAAACGGATGATCACAGCCCGAAATGAATACCAATGCGATCCATCATTACAAATCCTGTTTTGGGTTTTATTAGTCGCATTAAAGCGGCCAGTAATATTTTAGACCATCGAGTACCATGCGGCCAACCGCAGTCCCAGAAAATATACGATAGTCAGCAATATAATTATTACTTATTTTTCAGAATTCGACAAACAATATTATATGACTATTGCTGTGTGACGGTTCCCGAGCTTCTTCAAACGCTGACTGTCCAGAGCATCACCTACGGAAATAGCCTGCTGATTTTTAATTAACTCAATACTAATGTCAAAATTGTTTTCAGTCCCAAATGTATGTGCTAATTGCTGACGTTTCTAACAGTCGCCTGGAATTACAACATTGTATAATGTTGCTCCACATGGAGTCATGAATAACGTAACCGCCCACTATAATGAATTTGGGTTAATTAAAATGGCATATATGCTATAAAGAGTCTCAGTGACTTACAAGGACAAACGTATATAAGTATTACATGAACCGCGGGTTTGGTTTATGTTTGTTGCGACACTAATTATGGTGATTCATATATGCTTTTACGACATGCGACCGGTTTGTAATCTTGGATTGGTAAAGGTCGAATCGATTAATATGCATAAATATCAAAATAGTTCTCATAAAAATCACGGGATATTCCAGTACAGACTGCATGCCCTAGTAGATTCTAAGCATTGCAATTACTTTCATGTCGCACTAAAAAGAAATATACAGTTTTCGGAATAGCCTGTTCCGGTCAACAAAGTGAAGGACATAAACCATTTTGTTGCTATTGGTCCGACAATGCGCTAATCACCATGCAATGTTTAATTGACGAGTGATTAGAATAAATATTATAAGCACAAACGTTCAAAATGTAAGCATACGTTCTGTAGCACAATTTAAATTTTACACCGCGCGAAATATCATGCTACATTCCCGCTATTAATGAAATGTAATGTAGTAATGAAACGCAACATGATTACACTGATTCCTTTTCAATGTACGTTGTGATCGTTGCCGTATATGCTGCAGCTTTCTATTTCAGCAGCATTCACGCCAGAAAATCGAACTGGGTTAAAGATGCAATGTATTCCAGGAATGGAGAACTTGATCGTTTGAAAATTACATTATCATAAAAGCATAAAATAAACTTTGTAAAACACACATCGTCGCCCTCACTAGACTAGGAGCTTCAGCACACAATTTTAATCAATCAAAGGAGCTTCGGCACACAATTTTAATCAAGCAAAGGAGCTTCAGCACAAACTTACCATCAAGCAAAGGAGCTTCGACAAAAATTTACCATTTTGATAAGGTGCCACAGCAATTTTGGGGCATATTGAACTATTTGTGCCAGTGAATAGCGCATTAAATTCTGTACATTTTCATACCACATACATATATGCCACTGCACATTATCACTTTGAATATATATTTTTGTGGGAACTACTAATAAGACACTTTGTACATAAAATGTCAGTTTTTTGCTGACATAACTCTTATCAAATTATTTTTTTTAGCTTTTATTCTATAAATTCTGCCTATATCAACGCAAAAGGTCACTTTCGTTTACTGTTACCAAAAATCATGAAATTAGATTTTATAGTTGGAGTGTCATTTTGATGATATTTTTTGTTAAACCGTTTCCTCAAAACGCCGTTTTTTCTGTGGCACCTTATCAAAATGGTAAGTTTGGGCTGAAGCTCTTTTGCTTGATTAGAATTGTGTGCCGAAGCACCTAGTCTGGTGAGGGCGACGACATTGTGGATCTTGCAACAAGATTCCTCATCATATTTGATTTGCAGAGTCACGCTAAGTTCGGTATACCGTTACCTTTCGAACTACAAATCATTCCTAAGTTTCACTATTCAGGTTGTTCGAAAATGATAAGCAAATCCGTCCATAAGATGTTTTGAGCTTTATTTATCGCCAATGTGCGTGAGTTATATGACACCTCGTCTGGACATTGGACCCCGAGCCATTTGCGTGTTCGCCAACGATAAAAGAAATATAGACTTTTACGATTTACGACATTGCAGTACTGAAGGCCGCAGCGTGCCTCGGCTTCGCTCAAAATATAAATGATTTTCTAGATCCGCTCCGGCGTCGACCTGGAACGGACGAAATTAATGTTGGTTTGTATTAAAATACATTTGCATCGACACTTTGAAATGTTAGAGCGATTTATTAAGAGAATATTTAAGCTGTACATATCTGATCAAGCAACACTGCTGCTAACTAGTTTCTTAACAACTGATACTGTGTAATGTTATAAAGTTTAATGAATTAACTACAAATACAATGCAAATCGATTACAGGCCATTTTGAATTGTTGAATGGTGTCAGCTTATATAGTAACTATGGTTTGTGCAATGCAGCATTGGTTCCGCTTAGTTGTATCACTAAACAAATGTACCTCGACAGTAAGATCATTTATAATAGCAATTATCGTCAAAGGAGACTCCCTGTAGACAAACTTGTTCTCACCGATCCCAACTTTACCTGTACTGTACGACCGAAGCATGACGCTGGCTAAGGTTTTTTCCTGAACCCAACTAAGCGCCATATTCTATTCAATGCCGCAGTGGAAGTAAGAAACGCACCTGCTTCCGCACTCAGCACAA